>QTSX02000262.1:0-103624 GCA_014839935.2 Entomophthora muscae | reverse complement strand
CAGGTTTCTTATTGGTTTGGGTCAGCATTACACGGCATATAGTCAAGCTTCCTATTGGTCTGGGTCAGCATTACACAACAGATAATCCACGGTCAATACTGGATTGAGTCTGCTATTATACGGCGTATAATCCCTAATTTGACTTGTCACGTTAATAAGCAGAAGGCTCGCCAGCCAGAAAAGGATAACTGATTGAGCCCTACAGACAGAATACTGGAATACCACCTTCCAATGTGAGAGGGCTGAACAGGGACAAATTCTAAGCATCAAATAAATATGGCAAAGTTTCACAGCGCAATAATAGGCATGTAGGATAAAGCCAACCAACAAACAACAGTAGGCTAGCTCAAGAAGAGTGTATGCTGTAGCTAAAGTGCCATTGTGGTGATCCACATGTGTGCTTTTTTGCAGGCAAGGGTTGATTTGGCTTCAAATAAAGACAATATGCTGAGGAGTGACAATGTGTGGTTAGCTGGTGACACTATAAACTAGTAGGTAACATAGGGATGCTAGGGGTAAGTAGGGTGAGCCTAGTAGGTAACATGGTCTACTAGGGTAAGTAAGGTCTTCCTGGTAGGTAACATAGGACTTCCAGGGGCAGATGTTGCCTCCACCCAGCAGAAGATATTGACTGCTTTGGGGCATTAGTGCTTCACCCTGCAGGAAACTATGGCTGCAAAAGGGTGAAGACTGAAATAGCAAGCAGGGAACTTTGTCTGTCTGGGGGAGTAGGTTTTGGACCCCTGGTGGGTAACGCAGGCTGCCAGGGAGGGGAAGAGCTCTGAGGGCTCTACATACCCTAATACACTTACAGGAGGTCTGTGATCAAGCACCCTACCTAACAGACTGGTAGGGTGTCCTTGTTTATGCCCCTATGGGAGCTTTGGGGAAACCCAAGGTGAGAATTGGAGGTTATAGACTTGCTCAGAGGTGTAACCAAGGCGGCTTGCTTGGGGAAGCAAGCTGCAGAACTTGGCGTGATCAGGCCTCTGAGAAGTAGAGCTGATTACTCTGCAACTGAAAGACCAGAATTAATCACCTGGATGAGTAAAGACAACACATAGACATTGATCTATGGTTGAATGGCCTAAGTGGACTGCCACTTGCAAGGGCCCAGTCAAACGCCAGTTCAATGTAGACTCATGCCTGGGTCTACAAGTTCTGGTAATGGGGGCTGAGATAAAGAACCAAGGTGGTTCACGGAATTAATAGAGAAAACTAGCAAGAGGGACTGTTTGGTCATAGTGAAGGCTAGTTGATTGACTGTTAATTCATATTGAATGGAATGAACCAATATGGTTCAGTGTGTAGAAGGACAAAAAAGATTCCTAGTGAGGATTTGTTGAGGAACTGGTTGAGGATAAGTTGAAGGACTAGAAGATTATGATGCAGGACTAGCTGATTATAGAGCAGGATGGCCAAAGGACAAGAAGTTGGTGCTGAAGAACTGAAGAGCTGAGAGGGTGAACTAGCTGGACTGGATGCAGAGGCTGGAAGAGCTGGTTTTAGTGACTTTTGAGAAGAAATTCAGATAAAAAGAAGCAGTTAAAGAATAATTAAATACTTCCTGATTATGATTAAAAAAGGATTGGAAATCATATAGTAAAAAAGAATGAGAAGGAAAAAATAACATTTGGTTTATTAGAACTATATGTTATTTTTTAAAAGAAGGAGTAAGGAGGAAATAGGCCAGAAAGAAGCTGAAAGAAGAACAGAGAAACTATGAAGGCAAAAGAGCAAATATTTGCCAAGAACAACTATGAAAGGCAAAAGGACAAGCAGCAGGGAGGTTCAAAGTTGCAAAACATTGAGAGAAACACAGAGAAACATTGAAAAATCAAAGGGGCAAAATTTGCCTAAGTAAAACATATGTGGAAGTGCTTGAGATTTTCCAGGGAAACATGACAGGAATTACAGAAAAACTGTTCAAAACGCGGAGAAGTTGTTTACCTGGAGCAAGACAGCCTCAGGTTCAAACCAGGATCAAGGACAGGTCATCCGGGGAAACCTTTTCAGCAAAATCATTGAATAGAGGCGTATGATTGGCTGCAAGCTGAAGTCTATTTAATCAGTATTTTGAGGGCTTTAAATTAAGAGTTAAAGCCTAAAAAATGAGGAGCAGAAGCAGAAAATTCAGGGCTTTTATTGGCTGAAGTAAGTTTAAAGGTTTAATATATTATAGAAGAAGAAAAACAGGATAGTTTAAGCTTTGAAGAACCAGAGTTCTAAGAGAGGTTTTTGGTCTGAAACAAGGGGCTATAAAAGGGAGAGCTATCTGAGACTCTTCAGGGACTGGATAAAGTGGATTACAAAAGCCACAAAAGCTACAGAAGAGCCAAAGACCAATTATAGGAAGCCAGAGCTGGAACAGACCACAGGAGCCCAAGACCAAAGCGCAGGAGCACAAGACCAAGAAGAAGGAGCTGAAGACCAAGTACAAGGAGCTCAAGAGATTGATAAAGAGCTCCAAGTATTGGCACAAACCCCTCATTATTCCCTATCCCAAGGCCATATATCAGAAGGTTTCTATGGGGATCTTCCTTCTGAGAGTGAATAAAAGCCCATTTCAACCCCTATCCAAATTTCCCATGTAAAGAGAGAATATAAATCCCATGAGTCAATTACCCCATATTTTCTATCCTAGCCCAGGGGACAAGGAATCCTATTGCCTAGGGTGCAGGAAGTTTGCCTCTATTAAATCTGCCCAGGAGGAGTGGGAGAAGGTGACAAGGCATTTAAAAATGACAAATAGAGGAAGAGAGTTCATTGGGGGAGAGTTTGTGAGAATATTAAAGGATTGGTATTGGCCTACAGAAGGGTTGGCGCCTGCTGAAGTGCAAGTGTACAGTGGAGACGCTTTCTTAGTGATTGGGAAGATACTGGATGAGTTTGCCCTTATGCAAGCCAAGTATAAGCTCCTCACCAACTATTCATCACTGTTGGGGAAGACAACTCCTCCAAGCCGGTCCCTGGCTACAGCCCAGGACACACTTTGGGGACTGGTGACCAGGAACCCCACAGCCATGTACACCTGTAAAGGCCAGTAGCAACACATGTGCCAAGGACAGCCAATCAGGATAGGCACAGCCAGAAAAAATGGACCTATTGCAAAGGTAGCCACTGAGAACTGTCTGAAAGGACAAGAAGAAGGGTTGGAGTATATATTGATATAGACGCCTGAAAGGACAATGATAAGTTCTTAGTTGCACCTGGATAGATTGCAGCCGCTGGCTAGATTGTACTCCAGTTTCAATAAACGTAATTATCTTCAAAGTTCTATTCTATTGTAGTATTTAGTGCTCTTGCTTAGGATTAGGTAGAGTACATTGGCAAGGCTAACAACTATCTATAAACCTTTGAACATACCAGCAATAATCCAAGTTGCTCAACAACGTCATTGACTCAAATTCCAATGAAGACCCTCCTACTGCTGAAAATATTCTTGTCAGCCAATCAGATACTGCAAAACTTCCCCCACCTCCATCCTGAATCTCCTTAAGACATTCCACATCCCACTATAGAAAATTGTTTCTTGATAGCTTAATTTCCCTCAAATAAAAGAAAGTTTATCCCAAAATGATGGTGTATCTGGGGCTGTTTGCCTCTGTCCTCAAAAGATTAGCCTTTGTGGTGGTCAAGGTTGCCGTCAACTCCATGGCCGCAACCTGGCCTGCCCTTTACATGTCAATGCCTTCAGATTCTTTCTCTAATGTACCCTTGCAACACATTTGTTTATTGACAATTTTGATCTCCATCTTCTGCTATACTACCATTGGATCCTAGATGTTGAAACCATCCTCCCAATTTGGTCTCCTGCTTGTCAAGCAGCTCACAATCTGTTTATTATATCCTCATTGTATTTTATTGAATCACAATGCATACCATTTAACTCTAAAAAATTAGGTAGAGTGCTTGCTCACAGACCTCCTGTAAGCGTATTAGGGTACATAGAGCTCTTAACACTCCTCTCTCTGGCAGCCCACATTACCTGTAAGGGGTTCAAAAACTTTCCTACCCTGGCAGCCTGCATTACCTCCCAAGGTCTAAACAACATCCAGCCTGTACAGTAGTTTTAAAAGCTATGGCAACAAAAAAAAAATGAAATCATATTTAAGCAAAATTGAAATGAACCCAAATCTATTGTAAATCAATATAAATTCATTTATTTTCAAATTTTCTTAATTCTGAGTTCATTTTATTTGTTGCTGTAACTTTAAAAGCTACTGTATAGCACATGCTAGCCACCAGGCTGGATCACTCCCCACCCCAAGAAGCTAAAGTTTCCTGCTGAGCTATCTAATTCCTCAACCCTAGTAGTCACAGTTCCCTGCTGGGTGAGGACCTCTAGTCCACAGCAGCAAATATCTCCTGCCAGATGGGGACAACATTTGCCTCTAGTAGTCTTTACGCCTACTAGCCAGGCCTTACCTTTCCTAGTAGCCATTATTCCCTACTAGGCCTCCACCTGCAACAAAAGTCACTAAACTTCCACTTGGCCAACATAAGCCCCACCTGAAAACCACCAAACATGTGGACCGGCACACTTACACACTTACACACTTACTTTCTCAAAGGCTTGAAGTATTGATGCACTATTTTATTGATAATGTATTAAGTTTTTTTAGCTTCCATCCATTTATATTCATCAGAAAACATGCCCTCAACTCAATAATAATTGCAGAGTTTTAAAATTCACCATTTAAAAAGTTCCACTGTAATCCTACTAGGAATTGCTTTCCACCCCTCAAGCTGCTTGAAGTGTTGACACTTTGTGCACCAAAGCGTTAACTGGTTCCCTGTTTCAGCACCAGTCTTTCCTGCATTCATCCTTAACCAATTTAAATAGTATAATAATTTTTAATTGTTCTCATTGATCTTCTTTGATGTTTTTCCCTGATATTTACTCTCATAGTAAAATACAGGGAAAAATTCCCATCAAACAGCTTTTTTATCCTGCCCTTATAGAAAAATACCTTTATTTACCATAGGAAATCACTAAATAAACTTCTATTCTGTAAATTACTAAAGTTTTCTCATTTATTTTGTCATTGTAGAAAAACCAAGGCAAAATATTCCACCTTAACATACCTCAACAAACTAATTCAGAGAAATTTTGGAACATTTCCCCAAATTGTTCCAACCTTAGCCTAATTGTCACAGATAATGCCATCTTAACTGGAATTTCCCACCCTCAGAAGAAAGCACCCCAACAGCTATCCCCAAAAAATTCATGAAGAAGCTGGCTGATTTAAACCAAGCCATTGTAATAAATGTGTTGTGGCAAAGCTGCACAGGGTTAGCCAATTTTATCAAATGAGTCAAAAAAGGCTCATAAACCTCAAAAACAGGTATTTTGGTGCCTTTTGGTGCCAAAATCAATTTATGGCATCAAAAATATTTTAGTAACTTCTAGAGGTTTGGCTAAAAATTTAGGCCTGCTGCATCATCACCAAATTTAAAATCCCCATATTGACTTACAATTCCCTAGAACTACTTTAGTAGCTCAATAAGCACTATGATGTTAAAACCAATATCAATTTAAAAGGTTTGTAGATCATTACCCCCCCCCCAAAGATAGAGTTTTTCTTGCTTATGGACCTGTGTAGTACCTTGTGGTTTATGGCTTTAATTTTACAGTTTCTGCAGCCTCCTCACTATTTTGGACCTCCCCCCTGGTTTTGAAATTGAAGAACTTGTGTATTTAAAAAATAAAGTCAATATTTATCAATCATTTTTGTTCTTTTTTCTGCCTGTTTTTTTGCTGTATTGCCCCTCTGTCTCTGCTTGGAGATTTCTGTCTGCATGTTGCAACTGAACCAATTAGAGTTCAGTATTTTGAGTTGGGGAAGACAGCAGTCTAATAGAAAGGACAAGAATGAATAGAATAAGGTGCTGCTTATTGTAGAATATTGTGACTAATATACTATATGGGGAAAGCCACAAGGCCACAGGGAGTGGCATTGTGGTGTGTTCCAGGTAAGGTTTGAAGCTGAGGAATAACTTGTGCGGGGATCAACAAGGTCAAATTGGCAGTGCTCCTAATTAGGAGAAAGTGTCCGCATTTTGACATTGTCACCAGGTTGGTCCATGTTATTAGATACATCAAGGGGCAGCTCATCAAGCGCTCCCTGTGTATTGTAAGATACATTGGCAGGTGAGGGAGAAAACTTGGTTGTAACACCCCCTTGCCCCCTGCTCATTTTTAGACACCAGGTTGGAGTCTGCAGAAGATCTGGGAAGGTCCGCACAAACAACCTTTGTATGGGGATGGCGCAGCAGGGGCACAAGCTTTTGTGGTGAAGCATTTTGGTGTTTCCTTGGGCATCTTCAAGTTGATAGGTGTTATTGTCATAGACTGCGGCTACCTTGAAGGGCCCCAGGTGATTGAGTTCTAGTTTAGCTGAATTGGATATGAGGGCATAGACAGTATCACCTATGGTGTATCTTGCCTCATGGTGTTTTGTCCCCCCTCAATCTGCTTTTGTTCAATGTCTTAGGCTTTGGCACTCCACTGGCCCAGGGAGGGGGTAGTTTTCAGAGGAGGTTTCCCAGGAACTGTGCATTGTATTTCCCCTGTTCCACCCCTGTCAAGCTGTCAGGTGTTCCAAAGGCCAGGGCGTTGGGGCTGAACCTGGTACCCCTATTGATTCTTGCTTTTAAGATGAGTAGAGCAGTGGGCAGGTGTTCAGTCCACACAGTGTTAGGATGCTCCTGTGAGAGCTTGGAAATTAGTTGGACCAGTGAGCCAGTTAGACACTCTACACATCCATTGAATTGGGGATAGTAGGGGGTTGTGACTATTCTCTGGAGGGCATTCTTGGCAAAGTACACCTTCATAATGTGCCCACAAGTTTGGGCCCGCCATCTGTTATAAGATGTTTAGGTCATCCAAAACGGGCTACAATTTCTTTGCCAATGAAGCAGGTGATGGTGGTGATGGTGTGGTTAGTGGTTGCCCACGCTACTAGCCAACAGGTGAAGTAATTAATGGCTGTAATGATAAACTTCTTGCCTAACTTATCTTTGTGGAGAGGTCCAACAATGTCAAGGGCCCACTGTTCAAAGGGTTCCATGGCTTTGATGGGAAGAACAGACTTGGGGGCGTAGGCTTTGATGAGTTCTTCTCACACAGCACACAATTTTCAAGGAAGTCCAGAATGTCCTGGCGCATCTGTGGCCATCAAACCTTGTGCTTCATTATTTCAAAGAGGTTATGTCTTCTAATGTGTCCCAAGGTACGGTGATAATGTAGGATGGTATCTCCTTGCTGGGTGGTGGGGATATACAGCGTCTTCTTGCCGGTCTTTGCCTGGCAACAGACATTGCCAGCATCAATGGTGAACTGACTTTCATTATCCTTTAACTTGAAAATTGTTGCAGAATTAAGGCCTTTGTTTTGGGTTGTTTCCAGACGCAAATACAACATTGGCTAGTCTGGATCTAGGCTGTTGTCTCCTATGATGGACGCTACATATAGTCTGGAAAGGGTGTCAGCTATGAAAAGTTTCTTTCCCAGCTTGTATTTGATGCATAATTGATAGGGGGACAGCTGTTTGACCCAGCCTACCTGACGTTGTGTCAAATGGGACTATGTGTTGAAGTACTGGAGCAACTTGTGGTCTGTCAGGACGCGGGGTGGAAAGGTGGCTCCCTCTAGGTAACAGCACCACTTCTCAACGTAGTTGTAAAGACCCAACAATTTGGAGGAGTACTTTAGTAAAATAAGGAACCAAGTTGGTGACTTGGAACCCTGTGAGCGCCGTCACAATTGGATAGAATGTCATAATCCATTAGAAGACTTTGGCGTGTACGTTATAACGTCCAAAATTACCGGCAAAATATGTGAGTACATAGTACATACAGGTGTATATGGCTACAGACTGGGTGAAGTGATGCAATACCAGTGTGGGCCAGGAGTACTGCTTGGAGGAGTTTATCTGCACCGGCTCCTTGTAGTAGTACTTGCCAGATGGATTTTTGAATGACCCATGCTGTTGATTATATTAGTGGCCCCCAATCTCTAGGCATGCTGTGAGGACAGCTGAGAAGATTAGATGATTTATCTTCTGATTCTAGGGAAGGGCAGACAAAGCTTAGTGTCTTGTTTTTAGCTTCTGGTAGGTAAAGTTTAGATTGATTTATGTGATACTATTGAGGGGTGAATTCACTCAATGATAGCACAAACTATCATCAAGTGATTTGGCTTTATTATATACTATTACCCTTATAGGGCATGAATAGTGTAAAACACTGGACAGGGAACCCCAAACACTTGGTGTTGTCTGGAATTCCCTTTTGGGAGGGAAATTGGAAGTGGTGTGCAGGCAATGAATTATTACTTCTGGGCTTGCATGGAATTGGAGCATCTTCAGGCACTTTTATGCATTCAAATAAAACTTTTGCAGTTGATGCATTAATTTTAGTGCTGGGCTGCTTGTCAACCCCCTCCAAATTTGGTAGATTCCAAATTTGGGCAGCAGTTCCCCCATTTTTGGGCTTGGGGAAATTGCCTTGTTTGGATTCCCAATTGGGCAATTTCCCCATCCAGCTGGGGGTAGATGGTCCTGCCATAGAGGTTGTGCTGTCCCCCGCCAGCTGGCAGGAGGCGGGTGGGCAAGCAGTGGCTGGCGGCGGGTAAGTGTGGGCAAGCCGCCAGGCTAGGTGTGCGGGTGGCTGGGCTATAAAAGTCAAATTGCAAATCAAAAGATTTTTTAATTTCTTTTTATTGCTCCCCTGTTTTTCAGCAGTTTCCCCAATTTGGGGGAACTGCTGCCATTTGTTGCTTTGGCCTGTGGAACCCATTGTGGCCACAAAGTTGTTTTCTACAGGGTTGATGTCATGTATATTCTTGACAGCAGTGCACAATTGCTGCTAACTCCTTGTCATGTATGGGGTAGTGTTGCTCTGAGTCAGTGAGCTTCCTAGAATCATAAGCTACAGGGAAGAAGACGCCCTTGTCAGTTTCTACTTTTAGCACCCCCTATGGCCCTGTCCAAGGCATCAGTCTCAAGTTTGTACTGGCGGTTTTGGTTGGGAAACTGCAGTACTGGTGCTGTTGTGAGTCTCTGCTTCAACGTCTTGAAGGCTTTATCTCTGACAGGGGTCCAGTGGAAGCGCTGCTTGGTATTGAGGAGCTCAGTGAGAGGTGCAATTAGTTTCCTGCAATTGAAAATGAACTTGCGCACATAGGCAACCATGCCCAAGAAGGTACACACCTAGCCCACATTGGTAAAGGTGGCATGCTGGTGATTGCCTTGATCTTGGCAGGGTCTGGCTTTATCCCTTGAGCAGAGATGGTGTGCCCAAGGAATAGCAGCTCCAACTTGAGGAAATCACACTTGGAGGGTTTAGCTTTTAGCTGGGTTTTCTGAAGGGTGTCAAGGACAGCACAGAGGTGTTGGAGGTGTGTGGTTTAATCTTGACTGAAGACAATAATGACGTCAAGGTACACAACCACACACTTTCCAATCAGTCCCTCAAATGCTTTGTTCATCAACATGGCAAAGGTGGAGGGAGCATTGGTCATTCCAAAGTTCATGACACAACACTCAAATAACCCGTAGCGTGTGCAGAAGGCAGTTTTTGCCTCATCCCCTGGTGCAATGCGGACCTGGTTGTACCCTGCAGTTAGATCAATCTTGCTAAAGATCTTTGCGCCTGCAAGTGTATCAAACATGTTGTCAATCAGTGGCAGGGGGTATTTATTTTTAACTGTCACCTCATTTAGGGCGCGTAGTCTGTGACCAGGCAAAGGGACCTGTCCTTCTTGGCTACAAAGAAGACCACTGCCCCGTATGGAGAGAGCAAGGGGTGAATAAAGCCCTTATCAAGCGCGTTCACAAGGTGCTGGCAGAGGGTTTCATCTTCCTTTGGTGTGAGACAGTATAATGGTTGTGCTTTAGGTAACAATCCTTGAAGTTGTACAGCGTGCTGGATCTCCCGGGGTGGAGGTAGTTGTTCAAGTGTTAACTGAATATGTCCTTGTACTCCTCAAGGAGTGCAGCAAGCGCTGATGGTGGTGAGGAGGTCAAGGGAGGGACCACAGATGGTTCAGTGCAGATAACTTCAACTGATCATTGGTTAAAGTCTAGTTTCCCCCTTGAAATCATATGAACCTGTTTCTGTTATTCTTACAAACACAGTATCATGGAGCAACTTGCTCATTTTGACAGGATATATCTGAAAGCCCACCTCATTTATATTGAGAGTGATTACAGATGTATCCCAGTTGATGTAGGGACAGTTGTGACAAAGCCAGTCAAGGACAGCAATGACATTGTGGCTGAGCCCTGCCATGATTGGCCCAGAGAGCTTAACCTGAATGTTCCCCATCCTCACAGAGAAGAGTACTGTCTCATGGATAATTGCCACTCTACAGGAATCAGCTACTTGTACTGCCTTGAATATGCTTGGTACTTGGCCTGATTGTTGAGAGTCAGCAAATGCCTGGTCAATCATAGTGTGATTAGCCCCAGTATCTATCAATATTTTGTGGGTGTTCCCACAGAAACAAAAGGGATAGGCCAAGTGAGTAACTTTATTTAAAGAATGGCTTGCTTGGAGTATGGGGTTGTTGCTATGAACTTAGAAGACGTCAAGGGTCTCAACTTCATGAACATTGTAATTGCAGGGGTTCTTTGCCAGGAGGGATTGAGAGTTAGGGTCAAGTGGGGTTTTAGAACCTCTTGTAACTACAACCCCCAGGCTTTTCTCTGGTCCTCAATTTGTGCTAACTAGAGTTCCCCCTTGCAGGGACACTTAACCTCATTTTCCTGCTGGTGGCAGCCTACTTGGTTGTGGGCACTGCCAGGTGCAGAAAAAGGTTGGGGTGGTGTGTCATTGGATCTGCAGAAGCCCATTGAAGCCTGGTTATTGGCCTCCACAATGAATTTATAGCAGTTGTCAATGGAGAGACAGCGCCCCATGGGAACCCACTTGCAGATTTGAGGGTTGAGCCCATTAACTATTAGAGTAAGAAGCATGGAATTCCCGCCAGTGACGGCTTCTGGGGCAACAACAAGGGCTTAATGTCAAGCTGCAAGGTATTCAAGGACAGACCCAGTCTGTTTAATAGCCAGGAGGGCATTTCCAACCACAATAGGTGAAAAGGTTTCACTGTAGCGGGATTTTGTGGCGTCCTTGAACAATGCCCAAGTGATATCTGTTTCCTGACTGGATCAGTTAGTGAACCACACTGCAGCAGGCCCTGTAAGGCGCCCAGAAGCAGTGCTCCCCACATGGGCTCAAGAACCTGACAGATACAAAGGCGAGTCTTGTTAGAATGGAGTCAACTGACAATGTCAGCTCCTTCAACACCACCTGCAAAAGACTCAAGTAGGAGATCTAGCATGCATTGAGAAAGGAGTGATTGAGGCAGGGGGACACTTGCATAGTGCTGCCCAAGGAAGATTTGATTGTACAAGCTTTTGAGAACCAACTGTTATTGGTAGATAACATATCTCTCAAGTATGTTTGCCTCAGGGATAGGAAATAATGCTTTTTTGTGGGGAGTAGCCATACAGCCCGTACTCCGTCCTTTCTTGGGGAGATTTTTCTTTTATGAAGGTCAATAACCTACCGCTGCTACCACTGTTTCAACTGAACCAATTAGAGTTCAGTATTTTGAGTTGGGGAAGATAAAAGTCCAATATAAAGGACAAGAATGAATAGAATAAGGTGTTGTTTATTGTAGAATATTGTGACTAATATACTATATGTGTAAAGTTCTGTGGTCCACCTTGGCCCTGGATTTGAAGCCGGCCTCAGACCATCAAAAAAAGTGGCCTGTGTGCAGGCAAAACCCCTCCAAACTCTGAGGACTTGGACCACACAGTGAATGAACACTTTAGGAAGTTGGCTTTTCCAGCTGAAGTACCATTTAAAAGTCCCCTCTCCAACTGCGGAGAGACATTGATTCAGCTAGATTGTTTGTTGCCCTCCAACCAGTACTAGTCCTGAACAACTAGCAGGACAACAGAAAAATGCAGCCACATGAATCCAGAAAAGCCTAACCTGTGCCTGGGGAAATTGGGTATCAAATCCCGCAATCTGTGGTGTCCTAGGCTGCCAATTCCCTGGGTCTGTAAGTCCCTCAGCCCAAAATAATTGGGTTCCAGAGCTCTCCAATAGAGATGTCAGAGGGAAGGCATTAGGGGAAATATGCACCCTGAGTCCTCGGAAGGATCCTAGCCAATTGGGGGACTGAGTTTACATCCAGGCCCACAGCCCCTATTTTTCTTGGTCTCAAACCAAGATAAGATTGGCTAGTACTTTTTAATAGGCTCCCCTTTAGATTGCACTCTAATAGCCCCCTTTCATAACCCCTCCTGTCCTATCACCCCCCTTTGCATAAAATGGAAGCATGGGCTGTCAGGTCCCTTGCTTACCAATTCCAATTGTTGAATAAACTCCTAACTTTGCAAATCTTTTTTGTATTATTAAAGTTTGTTTAATAATAAAAGTAATTGGTTCAACACCTGCTGTTGTCCCTGCCCTGTTTTCCCTGGCCCGCCTGCCTGTCTGCTTTTTTTGTTGGGAATTGTTCTGAGTATATTAATTTGGACCATTTCCTATTATTTACCTGTGCACCTGGTCTGTCTGCCTGGTAGTTTTAGCAAAAAAGGGGCACCCGCTGAAATCATGTTGTCACCTTGGTACAAGATGGCTATGTGGATTGGTGCCTATTTTCCTCTTGTTCTGGTCTTCAAACCCTGTCTTTTGGAGCAAACTTTCATTGATTTCTCGATCTTCTGAGTTTATTCCTAGTCTGTTTGTAAATGTAATTGAACATCTCACCCAGATTCCCATCAAACCAGGATCCTATGGTTTGTTCTCTTGGTTGTCTTCTCATCTTGAAGAATTGTTGCCACCTTTAGAATCTGTTACTACGGAAACTCCTTCTTCTGACTTGGACAATCCTTCCCCCTTGCGCCAAATCCCTGAGCCAAATGCAGAGGCCCCTTCCACTTAGGATTCCTCTCTGTGGCTACTTACTGGAGCCATGTCATGGCTTTACGGATGCATACTTCCCTCCCCTTTCACATCCGGTCTCCTTTTGGGAGGCCCCTTCCAAGCTGGCTGTCCCGGTCTTGCACTGGATGGCATCCTGGTGGTTGGTCTCACCAGGATGGGAGCCAGACTTTGTTAGTCTATTCCCCCTCTTCTTAATATATGGGGAAAGTCATAAGACCACAGGGGGTGACATAGTGGCATGTTCCAGGTAAAGTTCAAAGCCAAGGAATAACTTATGCAGGGATCAACAAGGTCAAATTGGTAGCTCTCCTAATTAGGATAAAGTGCCTGCAGTTTGACATTGCTACCAGGTTGATACACATTTTTAGATACGTCAAGAGGTGACTCATTGAGCGCCCCCTGTGTATTGTAAGATACATTGGCAGGCAAGGGGGGAAACTCAATTGTAAAATGCAAATGTTAACTTTACACTTTTTGTTAATTTTAAATTCTTTGATGATTTGGTATTTTATTCCTCATTTTGTGAATTTTTTCAGAGACTCCACCATGGCACTAATAGCCTAGCATCTAGAATTGATATTGAACAACTTATTAAGCCCTTACAGATGACCTCCATAATGGCTTCTTCTTGGTATTCCCCATCAGTCAACACCTCAGACTCAGGCAATAAGTTTTCAAAGTTAATCAACCAATACTTGACCCCCATCAGTGACCTACACCTATTTTATCAGAAGCAAACATACCATATGCACTACTGCAGCTTTACTCACCCAAGTAGCTAGCTTAAGATTTCAGGTGCAAAGTACCAAACTTTACTTCCAAAAACCTCCAAATCATCAAAATCTGCAGCTGTTTCTCTGGAAAGCCAACCTAATGATGATTCTGAGCTATCTATGCTTTGGTAAGCAACTTTAAGACCACCTTAAAGCTATCATAAAGTTATAGAAAGAGAAACTTTACCTCCATCCTAGTTAAAGTTACCCAAATGTATTCTCACTCTGGTTGGCATCAGGATCTCATTGCTACCTCAGCAATCTGTCCAAGGACAGACTCATATCTGTATTCTCACTACAGCTAGTCTCAGGATGCATATATCCCTTGGTATAAGCATCCCATGGTACACAACTTCACTATACTTTTAAAGCACTAGCAAGGGGCCACCTTACTAGCACCCCAAGGCAAAAACTAAGCCCTAAACACCTTAGTTGACCAAAATTCCAGCTACCACAGCTGGTTAATCAACCAAAACAACACCCATTTAACTTTCTCTGACAATTTTTCTCTACTTGGACAACATCAGCACATGCCTTCAAAACAGATCCACATGAAGATCATCACAAAGGCCCTCAAACCTATTGTATTATTGTAGCTCTGATTAAGTGTTAAATCACCTTCACCAACCAGTGGTCATCTGCTGGCTATCTAGACTTGGATAGTGGCCCAGGTATAAAACTAAATCTGCTTGATTAAGGGACTCAGTTGTAAAGCTAGTCAAGAAAAACATTGATGCTGTGAAATTTGCCAAGCATGCTTTGATCTAAAACCTGCCTTCAAGGTTGGGCCCCTTTTTGCATTGCCTTAATTATATTTCAGTCTATATATTAGGTTTGTAAGCTAACCTTGGAAGTGATTTGGGCATCTGGGCCAGCCTTGATGTCAGTCTATATGTATTGAGCAACTTAGGTTATTGCTGGTATATTCAAAGCTACAGATATATGTTAGCCTTGTCAATGTACTCTACCTTATCCTATGAAAGAGCACTACAGACTACAATAGAATAGAATTTTGAAGATAATTATGTTTTATTGGAACTGGAGTACAATCTAGCCAGTGGCTGCAATCTATCCAGGTGTAACTAAGAACATTTTATTATCCTTTCAGGTGCCTGTATCAATATATACTGCAACAACCCTTGTTCTTGTCCTTTCAGACAGTTCCCAGTGGCTACCTTTACAATAGGTCCATATTTTCTGGCTGAACCTATCCTGATTGGATGTCCTTAGCATGTGTGCTGCTACTGGTCTTTACAAGGCATACATGGCACTTCAGTTACAGTATATGCTCTTCTTGAGATAGCCTGCTGGCAATTATTGATTGGCTGTATCTTGCGTCTTATTATGGCACTAGGAAACTATGCTGTATTTGATTGACACTTAGAAATGGTCCCTGTTCTGTCCTCTTACATTGGAAGGTAGAATTCTAGTATTAAATTACCATGGCTTAATCAGTGATTATTTTCTGGCTGTCAAGCCTTCTGCTGATTAATGCAACAGTTTGAATTGGGGATTATACGCCATATAATAGCTGACTCAATCCAATATTGACTTGTGTATTATCCACCATGTAATGCTGACCCAAAATGATAAGGAACCAATTATACACCGTATAATGCTGATTCAAACTTGGTATTTCCTAGTCATACACATATCACTTGTTTGATATGATCATATGCGCCTTTCAGGCTGGGCAGTACTGAGTTGATACAACATCCAGAGGATGGAATGAGAGATATATAATTGATGATCTATTGATTCTACGGCATGTAATCAGTGATAATCCTTATAACAGCTAATAATTATATGGCGTATACTAGTCATATAAATTATACTAAACTGTAGATTATATAGCGTATAATCACTACACTTAATAGAATGATAATCTACTGAATATACAGTTTACTTTAGATTCAGAACCTAAAGGTAAAAGTGTGGGATTGTCAATTTTTTTTGTGTGAACTCACCAACTTACTGGAATACTTTTTATCCTTTTCTATAAAAATTAAGTTTTTCTGGGATGAAAATTACTCCATTAAGTTGGTGAGTTCATGAAAAAACAATTTGACAATCCTGCATTTTTACCTTTAGGTTCTGAATTTACAGTATAGCATTACATCTATTATAATAAACTAACAATTACACAGCGTTAACTGCCTTATCAATTATAATAAATTGATGATTATGCAGCATAAAAATACTACATTTGATATAATATTAACTTAGTGATAATACAGTGTGTAACTGATAAAGATCTGTGTGTGATGATTAGCCTGATCATTTGTGGTCAATCAGCCTAATCTCACAATATGAATAAAGACTGATGCTTTTTTCCTGTTTCTTTTAGACTTTATAATGAAGCATTTTCAAATCCTCCAAATCCCTTCCTTCAATTTGAACTATATTAATAGATCAAAAGATGACACTGTTGTCATACAGTATAAGCTCCTATAGTAACATATAGAGACACAACTAAAACCTTTTTTTCCAGAAGTAGGAAGAAATTTGAATTGCCTCTAGGCTGTGGGCCCTGTTAGACGTGTTACTTCTGATAACTACAATAAATTCTTCCAGGACGCAGATTACAACAAAGTCACAGGGTTTCCTGTACTTTCTTAAGGTTAGAATACTTAGTATATTATTTTGGTGGATGATAAAATACTTCTGTAAATGGGTTTATGACAAGATAATTAGTAAGTATGTTGGGCATATATTGCTTTTCACAGGAAAAGCCAATTATGATGAATAAGTTTTAATGCTGTTAAAGTGCCAATTACTTTATGAGTACAGCTGTTTTTAACTTGTTGAGATAAATGGAGTCATCTTATCTGAGAAAAAAATCAAGCCAGCTTAAAACAAAATGGAAAATAAAGGAATTTATATTAAATTAAAGTAGATTTAGTTCCTTTAAACTTTATTTTGCTGAGATTATTTTGTTTGTCTCAACATGTTATAAAACTACTGTACATATTATTAGAGTGGAATTGTATGATAATGCCTGGTCCTCTTAGTCCTGGCTCTAATTTGTGTTGTTTTTTATTTATCAATAAGAATTTATTTCCTGTTTGTAATATTTCTTCTTGAGTGGAACAGTCTCTCTTTTAATTTTTTGTTCTGACTTATTTCTTTGTTCTTGTCTTGCTTTTTGCAGCATGGGATCAATGTCTTTAGTTAATTTCTTAGGTAGAGGTAGATGTGGTTCCAGATAGTGCTAACAATGACTGGTTCATGTGCATAAAAAATTTTATACAAGTTTTTGCCCATATTATGATTCATATAGATGCAGAGGTTCATTAGTGCTATTAGTAGCATGTCAGTCCAGAGACAAAGAGTTTGGCAGAAAGTTTAATAGTGATTCTACTAATAACCCATTAATGCTTTTGATTCTGTCATTTTCCTGAGGTTGATAATGACTAGTGACAATGTGCATATACCATTTTTCAAGGTAAATATTGGTTTTGTTGGTGGTGAGCTCTGTTTCTCCCTCTGTGATTTGGAGGGGTGGCTTTCAAAACTTGCAATAGTTTTCCTTATAACTTGTCTCACCTTGTTTTATCTGTTTTTTTGTAGCATATGCTTCATGTTGTTTTTTGAATAATCAATGGATATCATGATGTATTTTTTTGATTTTTTTGCCTCCTAGAATAGGCCCACAGTATCTATTATCTATACAGTAGTTTTCAAACCTGTTGAGATAAATGTATATTAGTCAGTTTAGAACACGTGAACTCATTCTAAAAACAAAATAAAAATTAAGGTATTTATATTAAATAGCAATAGGTTTAGATTCACTTTGATTTTGCTTTTAGACTGAGTTCATCCGTTCTAAACTGACTAATATACATTTATCTCAACAGGCTTGAAAACTACTGTAAGGTACTTATTTTATTTTTAGGGACATTGCTTCAAAGGTTTCCCCACAGTCAGCAGGATTCCAGTCTTGTCAGGGCACCAGGAGACCCTGAAGTTTTCAAGGACGCTCACAACACAGGGAAAGACAGTGGAAAAACTGTAGGTAAGGTTATTTACTTTTTCTTTAAAAAAATTAGATCATGCAATATTTGTACTCAAGCAGGAAACAAAACCAGATTTATTCTTGTCCTCTCTCCATTTTAGGTAAGTTGTGATATGGCATGGTGTTGACAAAGTCCCAGACAAAGAAGAAAAATAGCTTGCAGAATTTGGGGGGGGGGTGTAATATACTGGTTGAGGTGAATCTTTGGGGTCACAGCCAAAGCCACAACCCACCATTCAGTGTCATTTGTTTTTGGTTGGAGCTCTACAAGTTAGTTTGAGTTGATAGGATAATTATGTTCTAATTTTTCTAGAATTTTGGATCTGAAAGCTGGTGTTAGAACCAGCTGACACCCAATATGGAGAACATAGTTGTTGTAAAAGGTCTTGGTCACATGTGGCTTCATAAATTGTTGTAATACGCCTTTGTGCTCATCTGTAAATACAATAGTTAGTATAATCTTTTTATTTATTTAATATTTTATTTTTCACTTTTTTCTATATCTTTACCTGTTGCCCCCTTGACAGGGGCTGCTTCACAGGTCTTCTCACTTGCTGGTTGCTGATTATCCATTATTGGTTTCTGTTTTTATTTATTTTTTAGCTATTTAAACATCCCTGGATCCTTTGCCTACACCTCTGTGGTTGCAAACCCCTGTGACTTGAGCTGAAGGTTGGCAATGTCAAAACTGCAGACTTGACCCGCCAGCAAGGTTCCAACCAAGCAGGTTTGTGACCTGCAATCTGATTATCCGGTCACTCAAAGCCAGACTAGGAAGTAAACTCAAATTACCAAATCCAACAACATGAACAGATCAGATCCTTTATGGTGGATACCTTGTTTTGGCGCTTGACTCATTACCAGGATCAAGCCACCCCCTTCACCATTCAACCGTGTGATCTACACAATCATGTTCCTGTTATCCATGATTCACATTGACTATATAATCACTATCTCTCAATAAAGATTATTATCTAGCTTCTAAATATTTTCCCCCTTATAACTCTGCTAAAACAGCACAGTTATGACATCAGTAGCACAGGTAGGTTCTCCATCCTACCTTATCTTGAAAAATTCTGCCTGTTACCCGCACACGCCGCGGCCAAAAAATCCTCAACATAATTATGTCTGGCCTCCCGCCTGACTGGACTCCATACACCCCTGGTGCCAAAATACCCAATGGCTTTGTCCTGTACCAAAACACGGTGATTCTATTACCTGCCTTTAACGCCATATCTGCATAAGGTTTCTTTCAGGCTCCCCCCTCAATGCCACAACCAATCAACAAAGGCGCTATGCCTGCCTACATAGCTCAAAGACTACAAAGTGCAGCCTTGGAACCTTTTACCAGGGCCAATGACAACAACACTGCTGCATGGATCCAGTTGGCCCAAAGCAAGCTGGTCCAGATGAAATGCCCACAGCAATTTTGGATTGCAGAAATTTCCATTTGGCTGACCCATGACGCTGGCACCTGGTACAACAAGTGGCACAAGGAGCACACCAACAAGAACTGGGATGCTTTTAAGCAAGACTTCCTAGCAAGATTCATGCTCAAAGACAAAGCGCTCATGATAATACGCCAAGTAAAGAACCTGACCCAGACTAGCACTGTGAAGGAGCTCACCTGCGCCTACAAGGAACTTCAGTTTTGTGCACCATCCAACATGGTCTTTGACACCCCAGCCACACACCTCATGTACTACAACGCCCTCAAGTTGCACGTGATGAGACATGTGAACCTGGACCAGGTGACCAACCTGCAAAGCTTGTACTGTGAAGCAGAGAAAGAAGAACAAACCTCCAATGCACTTCGTAAGGCACAAACTGGGAAACAAGAGAGACCCAAGGATTCCCATACAGGCGGGCGCTCCACTCAACCACCCCCTGGAAACAATGGGAATAACACCAACCATAAACCCACAAGCTCAAACAGACATGGGAATGAAAACAACTGCCAGTCAAACCATACCCATTTCTGTGTCACTGCCACACAAGACAATCAAGACAAGGAAAAAGCCTGGGGAGAGCACTAAGCAAGACAAGCTCTCCCCACACAACTCCTGACTTGCCCAATGATGAGTACCAACCCAAGGACGTGGACCAATGCCCAATGATCCAAGTATCCTTGGAGGACCCAGTACTGTACACCATTGCCAGACATCCCAATAAACTGATGTCCTATCCTTTCTGCTTTTGAAGTTACACAGGCTCAGCACTCCTGGATTTGGACGCAGATCAAACCCTGGTCAACAGTAGCTTTGTGGACAAGTTCAAGCTGGCTAATAATCCTTTGCAGATTAAAAATGTGGTCCTGGCTAACAACCACCACATTGATGTGATAAAGGAAAATTCCCTCTTCTCCATCATGCTTGAGAACCTCCACTCCACCATCCAAGGTCCTGTCATTGACTTCCTAAAGTTTGACATTGTGCTGGGACTAGACTGGTAACAAAAAAAACAATCCTCACGTAGACTGGACAACCTCAGTATTGACCATCAAGCGTGAAGGTGTCAACCACCAGATCTACCCTGACTCAGTGGACCAACTCCTATGTGACCATGTCTTTTTGTGCATCACAGAGACCCTGGACAAGAAGGAAAATCTGAAGGCAATTGACTAGGACTCCTGCCAGTACAAGATCATACATTTCAAAGATCACCAGGATACCTCCATGCCTCAGGACCGCCAAATTGTGGCCCACCATCCAGAAATCTTCAAGGAAGCGCTGCCTGGCTGCCCCCTGAGAAGCACATTAAGCACTCCATTCAAATCAAGGGGGCTGTACCCAAGGCACTCCCTATCTACAGGCTGACCCCAAATAAAGACAACACCTTACGCGCCTACCTCAAGGAGGCATTGGAGAAGGGACTTATCTGCCCCTCACAGTCTCCCTTTGGGGCTGTCGTATTCTTTGTGGCTAAGAAGGATGGTACCTTACATCTGGTCACAGACTACCAAGCCCTAAACAAAGTTACCATCAAGAATTGTTACCCACTGCCACTGATTGATGACCTCTTTGATGCCTTATGAGAAGCCATAGTCTTCTCCAAGATTGATCTGACGTCAGGCTACAACCAGATTTGCATCAAGGAGGAAGACATCCCTAAAACAGCCTTCTGCACTAAATATGGCTCCTACAAATGTGTGGTGTTCAACTTTGGCATGGCAAATGCCCCGTCCACCTTTGTAACCTTCATCAACAAAGTATTTGCGCCCCAAATAGGCAAGCATGCTCTAGTGTACCTGGATGACATTATCTTCTACAGCCCCTTGGTGGAAAAACACCACAAAGACCTCAAGGCAGTCTTTGCCACCTTGGCACAATACAAACTGTTGACCAAGCCCTCCAAGTGCCAGTTCTTCAATGAGCAACTACCCTTCTTGGGACACATAGTCTCAAAGGACGGCATCAAACCCAACAGTCAAAAGATACAGGCCATCTGCAAGATGCCGCCACCCAAGGATAAGTTGGAACTCCGCACTTTCCTGGGGATGGTGGCCTATGTACACCGCTTCATACCTGACTGTGGCGTTTTGACAGCCCCCTTATCCGCCATAACAGGCGCCAAGTCCAAGTTTGTGTGGACCCCCCAACCTGACCTCTGTTTTAGACGCCTTAAGGAGAAACTCACAACAGCTCCCATCCTGCAATATCCCAAACGTGACAGGGAATACCAAATGGAAACTGACGCCTCAGATGCATCCATTGGGGGAGCACTACAAATCAAAAATAATGACAGTGGCTCCTGCCTGTAGCTTATGAATCACGGAAAGTGACCAACAGCAAGTGTTAATACCCTATCCACAATAAAGATTTTTTGGCTATTGTACATTGCCAAGTTGAATGGTGCTATTACCTGGAACGTCAGGAAGAATTCACAGCATCAACTGATCACAAGTCACTCATCTATTTCAAACCTCAAGAAAATCTATTGCGCCGCCAAGCTTGCTGGATGGAGCTATTGAAGAGGTTTAATATGCTCATCCAGTACAAACCTGGGGCCAAGCTTGCCATGGCAGACGCCCTGTCCCTCCTATATGTCCGTGCTTCAAGAGGAGAAAATGGGCTTGACCCAGACTGGCCTCTTTTAGTAATACAAACAAAGGACAAAGGTTTCCACCTGGCACAACCAACATAACAAAGGAAACAGTCATCAAAAATGAACACCTATTTGCTGACATGTATAGGACCCTACACAGAAAAATTCTGATGGCACAACCATTCCCTACATCCCCACACACCAACAAGTAGACACCATCCTACACTATCACAGAGATCTTGGATATACCAAGAGCCAAAACCTATATGAGTTCCTTAAGCATAAGGCCTGGTGGCCAACCTTATATCACAATGTTCAAGAAGTTCTAGACCAATGCAAGGTATGCAAAAAAATTGCCAAAAGCAAAACCCCTCCAAAGTCAGTACTTCCCATCCGCACACAACTACCTTTCAAAGTATGGGCTCTTGACATTGTTGGCTCCATGCCAGGAAAATTCAATGACAAGAAATACATCATCATCACCATTGACTTTGCTACAAGATGGCTAGTAGCCCAAGCAGTAAAGGCACACACTGGCAATGGCGTACAACAGTTTATTGGCAAGGAAATAATCAGCAAGTTCAGAAATCCAGAACTCCTGATAACCAATGGAGGGAAAGAGTTAACCTCCAAAACAACCAATGTATACCTCACAAAAAATGGGGTCAAACACACCGTAACAACACTATACCACCCACAGGCTAATGGACGCATAGAGCAACTAACTGGCAGCCTCAGGCAAGCATTAGCTAAACTCACTGCCGGGAGACCTGAAGACTGGTATAAGCAGCTACCAACTGCACTACTTGTGTGTTGAACCCAAGTGAACAGATCCACCAGAAAAGGCCTGTTTGAACTGGTATACAGCACACAGCCAAATATCATTCAAGCATTGACAGGACCTAAACTGTAAATTCCAAGTAAAGTCCCTCTTGCTAAGACCCTCATGTTGTAGAGGCTAACAGCAAGCAAACAGCAAAGGAGAATGAACGTCTGCAAAAGACATTTGTCCCCATCTGCAAGAGACATGAAGTTTGGGGACAAAGTTTGGGTCATGAATGTTGACAAGAGCAAACTACAACCTGAGAAAGTGGGGCCAGCAATCATTCTAAAGGTAAACAACAATAACACTTACCTTGTGCAAGGGCTTGGAAAATATAAGCAAGACAAGACCCTACACCATGATTGCCTACAACCCTGAAAAGCAAGACAGAAACAACAAGAAACTGCCCTGCCTGCCACAGAACAACAATTAGTCCAATATGGCGCCCAGACTCCTGACAACCTCCCTAACAACCTGCCCCCAGAGGAGGCCAACCTTCAGTTGGGGGGTGTCAAAACCACAGGCTTGATCCACCAGCAAGGTTCCAACCAAGTGGGTTTATGACCTGCAATCCAATTATCCTGTCACTCAAAGCCAGACTAGGAAGTCAACTTGAATTATCAAATTCAACAACATGAACAGATGATGATTCTTTATATTGGACACCTTGTTTTGGCACTTGACTCATTACCAGGATCAAGTCACCCCCTTCTTCTATCCAGCTGTGTGATCACCAATCATGTTCCTGTTATCCTTGATTCACATGAACTATATAATCACTATCTCACAATAAAGATTATTATCTAGTTTCTAAATATTTCCCCCTTTTAACTCTGCTAAATCAGCACAGTTACAGCAGCAAGAACATCTTTTTGTACATTTAGAAGTCTGGTTATGAGTTTTTCTGGTGTATCTGGTATCTTACTCTTCAACAACATCACCGTAAGTTTGTTCAGTTTGTCACCTTCTAACACCACCTCCTTGAACACGTCCTTCACCTTTTGATTGGCCTCCTTGATCTTAGCCACTGTTGTGTCCAGCTCTTTGATGATTGCCTCCAATTCAGCCATGTTTGCCTTGTGCTTATCCCAACCCCTTTTATATCAATAAAAACATCCAAATAAAATATATCTTTTCTTTTACATCTAATAAATATGTAATGAATATATCAAAAATTATAATTATGTCTTTTTAAAGCTTTAAGTCATAATATTCAATTAATATTAATATTAGTATTATTTATTATTTGTATATACCAACCCATTCTGGGTATTATTTATGGCATTTTATGTCCAAGTACATGTTTTGTCCAAGTATATCATATTTTTTTCTTAAATCAGTATACTCATTACATTAAAAAGTACACATTTATTAAAAAGGATAACCACTTTCATGTGTTATATGTAGATCATATATATCAGTACATATTTAACCCATTTTGGGTATCATGAATAAAATGTTTTGTTAAAGTACATGTTTTGTCTAAGTATAGCATAGTTTGTCCTTAAATAAGTATTCTGATTATGATACAGAGTATAAATTTATTAAAAAAAGATAATCACTTTCAGGGGTTATATGTAGACCATACATTTAAGAGCGTATATGTAGTGAGATGGATTATTTTTATTAATTCTATTATTTTCTATTATAAATTTAATATTTTTGAGGCACTACAATAAAATGAATTTAAAAAACTACAAGTGCTACAGACCAGCAAATTGGAATGGGCATTAATTTTTGCTGTCTGTGTGCTTGACTCAGACCAGACACACCTCAGTTATTGTGCCCAGTTTAACTTAGTAAAATAAGCCTGTTGAAAATTAAACCTACCTTTGTTTGAAAATTGGCACACTAACTTGTGGTCAATCTAGCACCCAAACACTGGCCTTTCTAGTGCTAGATTGACCACAAGTGGCGTGCCAATTTTAAAATAAAGGTAGGTTTAATTTTCAACAGTGTTGTCACTGTGCTGTTTTAGCAGAGTTACAAGGGGAAAAAATGTTTAGAAACTAGATAATATTCTTTATTGGGAGATAGGTATTATATGATCATTGTGAATTGTGAATACCAGGACCATGATAGCTTTGATCACACGGTGGGATGATGAAGGGGGTGGCTTGATCCTGGTAATGAGTCAAGCGCCAAAACAAGGTATCCACCGTAAGGGATCATCATTTTTTCATGTTGTTGAATTTGGAAATTTGAGTTGACTTCCTAGTCTGGCTTCAAGTGACTGGATAATTGGATTGCAGGTCACAAACCTGCTTACTCAGAACCTTGTTGGTGGATCAAGCCTGCTTTTTCAACACCTCCCCAACTGAAGGTTAGTGTCATGAATGATATTTTAATACTTGTATTGAAAACCCAAGAGTCAAACTCCAGTCTCCTGAAGGTGGATTGGACCCCCCAGGACGGTCCAGGACCCGCCAATCTGTTAAGTCAGACTCAAATTGTTAAGTTGCCCCGTGACCTGCCGGCCTAATACCAAGGATTCACCAAATGGTTGCCAGATTGCTGCCAAACTGGCGCCAGTAGAGACCCATACCTATGCAGGAAATATGGTCTGCCTAAAGGAGGTTGGGAAAAGGCCTGCTACTAGCCCTGCCAACAAACACCAGCTGTTGCCAGTCTCCAGTCCAAAAAGGGTATTGTAATTGGCCAACTCAGATGACATGGTGAACAACGGCGGCAAAACAAAGCACTGCTACTTCTATTCCCCAGAACCAGTCCAGCCAAGAACCGCCAAACCAGTGCCACTGAGGGCCCAGACCTATGCAGAAGCTGTGGCTTGGGCAAGGTCCACTACTAGCCCTTCAAATAAACACCAACTGCTGCCAGTCCCCAGTCCAGAAAGAGAATTGCAATTAGCCTGCTCAGGTGATATGGTGAACCAAAGCAGCAAAATTAAGCACTGCCACTTCTGTTTGTCAGAACGTACCCAACCAGAACCTGATGCCCTCCAGACCCTAAGCCAAGATCCATGCCCTACCAGCAAACTGCCCATGGACCTGAAGCCTGCAAAAAGCAAAGAAGCAAAATCATATGGTATAAGAAAGCTGGCAGTGTGGTAATGACCACATTGTCATTTTTGATAATAAAGTTTTATGAATCTTTGGTTTGAACAAATCTTACCCTATCTAGTCTTAGTAATCTTCCATCTCAACTACGGCCAAGTAGATAACCAGGCAACCAACCCCTCCAGAGACCAACCTGCCAAACCGCCCCAGGCAGTATACTGTCCCTCAGGAGCCCCCTATGGACCTGTGCACTTTACCGAGTACCCTCCAAATCCAGCCTATGCCAAGTTCAACTTGGAAAAAATACTCCTTACCAACCCCCTGGCAAGAACTAGAGAAACCAAAACAATAGGTTAAGAAGAAAAGTGGGCCGTTAGGCTGCCCAGATTGTTCAAAGACAAGTACAATTACCTGTCCATGTATTTTGTTCCCATGACCCCACCTGTAACCCCTAGACCAGACCGCCCTCTGGAACCTACTGCTGCAGCTGAGACCACCTCTACCCAACTGTTTGGAGTACTCTACATTACTTTGACAGGATTGATGGATTCCATGGTCCCCAACTCTGGATCCTGGTCCTTGCTTGGGCGATCTATATCTTACATTATCAAGTTAGCACCCATTCTATGGTGGACCTACCCGCCGGCTAGGCTGTAACACACCCCAAGCTGCCCAATGCCTCTACCTATGACTGGATTCCTGACAGTTGGCCTCCTCTGGGGGCAGGTTGTCAGGAGCCTGGGCGCCATACTGGACTAGCTGTTGTTTTGTGGCAGGTAGGGCGGTTTCTCATTAGTTTTGTCTTGCTTTGCAGGGCCGTAGGTGATCATGGTATAGGACCTTGTCTTGCTTATGTTTCACAAGTCCTTGTACAAGGTAAGCGTTGTTTTGTTTACCTTTAAGATGATTGCTGGGCCTACTTTCTTGAGTTGAAGTTTACTTTTGTTGACGTTCATGACCCAAACTTTGTCACCAACCTCATGTCTATTTTGGATGAGGACAGATGTCTTTTCTAGACTCTTGTTTTCTCTCTCTGTTTGATCATCATTGGCCTCTATGACCTGAGGATCTGAGCAAGGGGGGACCTGGCTTGGAATTTCCAGCCTGGGTCCAGATAATGCTTAAATGATATTGGGCTGTGTGCTGTATACCAACTCAAAAGGGCTTTTTCTGGTGGATCTGTTCACACAAATCCAGCATACAAGTAGTGCAGTGGGCAATTGCTTATACCAGTCCTCAGGTCTCCCAGCTGTGAGTTTGGCCAAGGCTGCCATTTAGCTGTTCCATGCATCCATTGGCCTGAGGGTGATAAGGTGTTGTTACTGTGTGCTTGACCTCTTTCTTGGTGAGGTATATGTTGGTATCTTCAGAGGTCAGTTCCTTTCCTCCATCAGTTATCAGGAGTTCCGGCTTTCTGAACTTACTGATGATTTACTTTCCTATGAACCACTGTATGTCATTACTGGTATGTATTTTTACTGCTTGAGCTACTAGCCATTGTGTGGCAAAGTCTATTGCAGTAATGATATACCTTTTTTTGTTGAATTTCCTGGCATGGGGCCAGCAATATTAAGGGCCTACACCTTGAAGAGTAATTGCGTGCAGATAGGTAGTACTGACTTAGGTGGTGCCTCACTTCTTGCAAATTTTTGGCATGCTTTGCATTGCTCTAAGACTTCTTGAATATCTTGGTACATGGTTGGCCACCATGCCTTATGTTTAAGGAATTTGTAGAGGTTGCAACTTTTTGTTTGCCCTAGGTCCCTATGATAACATAGGATGGTGTCAACTCACTGATGTGTGGGGATATATGGGATGGTGGTTCTGTTGGACATTTTTTGATGTAAGGTCCCATACACATCTGTGAATAGGTGTTCATTCTTAATAACTGTTTCCTTTGTTACGTCTGTGGTGCCAGGGGGGAAACCTTCATCTTTTGGTTGAAGTACCAGGAGGGGCCAGTCTGGGTTGAGCCCATTTTCTCCCCTTGTAGCTCAGACGTACAGGTGCAAGAGTGTGTCTGCCATGGCAAGTTCAGTACCAGGCTTGTACTGTATGAGCATATTGAATCTCTCTAAGAGTTCCATTGTAAGAAATTCCATACCTTACACAAATACAAGATGTTTTAATAATTCTCAAGGACTGGAAACTTTATTTTTAAATACAGAATTAAAAACTAAGAAATTCAACAAAACAATTAATTCAATAGTGTCAAAAACACATTTGAAATTGCAAAACAAATGTGTTTTAAGCAAAAACACACCCAAAAACAAAAGCAAGCGTAAAAACCAAGAATGAAACATAAATTCTATTTCAAAACTGGAATTTAAGGCTCCGGACAATGATAACAACAAGAATAACAATTCAGCATTTAAATTTGGCTCTGACAATCATAATACAGCCAATCAATCAGAAAATAAATGCAAAAATTGTCCAAACCAGATATTCAGGGACCCAGGAAGCGAATCAATAAATCTATATTTTCAACTTCTAAACACTTGATTAGTAGATTCTAAAGATTTCCCCTCCAATAACATGAGGTTCATCTTCCTTGTATGGACTTTTTGTGTGTTAATCAGTTATTGGCAAGCCAATGCAAACTTTGAAACCCCCAAACCAACTCCAACTGACAAATCAGAAGACTCAATTTGGTATTGATTTGGACCACATTGACGCCATGTCTCTTACGTAGAAACAGCAAGATTCCCACCTATTATCCACCCCAAGGCCCCCTGGTTGGTCTTGGGGTACACCAGTGTATATTATCTCCTAAACCACTTCACTCCCTTATTGGGAAGATTCTGCCTATTTGGTCACCTTCTACACATGTTAATTATAGGGATTCCAGTAGGGTCTACTCTAGTCAAATTCAACTTGGGAGCTCTTCTTCATTCAATTGGGGAAAGACTTCTCAATGAGTGGATCCCTGACAGTTTGTTGGAGCCCCTACTGAACCACCTTATGGGTGATCCAGGTCAACATTTTACTTATGAATTTGTCTTCTATGTTGCCCTCATCAAATGTCTTGCTCTCATAATTGTTACCTTTACTATAAGATTCACCGTATACAAGATTCTGACCCTCTTATAAAAACCAACTACCTCAGAACCAATTGTCTCCAGAACCAACAACCAGGTCCAAAAATTAGTCCTGAACACGCCATCCACTGTTGCCCCAGGATATAATGAAGGAAACAAGATCCTGATGCTCCTGGCCTTCTCCAAGTCCCTTTTCAAAACCTCACCAGAAAAATTCACCACTTACGCACAGAATGTGCACCATGTGGCCAAAAAGCTTACTGGTAAGTCTTGCCTCTGGTACGCCAAGGCAACCCTCTAAGGAGATTATCTCCTCAACAACTATGATCAGTTCTGCAACACCCTCCTAGCTACAGTATCCCCTGCTCCAAACCCTGACCAGTTAAGAGACCAAATCTCCTCCCTCTACTAAGGAAGAATGTTAGCCCAAGATTATGCAGAAGAATTTACTTGCCTCAAGAATGCCATTGGGATGAGCAACAACAAAGCCTGCTAACTGTTCTGTAAAAAACTCTCCTTTGAACTAATGAATTTCCTTGCCCATCATGAGTTGCCAACCGACTTTGACTCCATGATTAAGGAAGTGATCAAGTGGTCCGCCAAGGTTAAGCAGCTCCCATCTTGGGCCAAACCCCATAATCCTGTTCCCTCTTCCGCAGTTGTCATTAAGGAAAACAGAAGTCCCCCCTCAAAGGTTCAAAGAGAGATGCCCAAAGGTCTGATCTCCAAGGAGGGTGGGGGATACCAACTCTCCACAGAGGAGAAACAAGGTCAAACACAACTTGGACTCTGTATGTATTGTGGGAAGGCTGGACCTTAGCCAAGGAATGCCAAGCCTTGGCCAAGGTACAATCTCCTACTGCTCTTCTAGCTAGTTCTTCAAATAAAGAACCTCTCAATCTTATGCCCTATTACCAGTTGAGCTGGGTTCTGCTAAAACCTTGCAGGAAGTAAAAGCCTTATTGGAAATAGGCGCCATGGGGAACTTCATAAGTAGCTCCTTGGCCAAAAAATTGGGACTCCAGGAGGGATTTTCTGCTTGGGTGACTCTTGCCAATAAGTCACACACCAAAGTGACTAAAATTGAGGGAAACCTAGGGGTCAAGGTAGGGAATAACCAATTTGACATCAGGGTGTCCTCCTTGTCAAATTTGGCTTTTCCACTGATTCTGGGTTTTCCTTGGGCCAATACTGCCAAGGCTGTACTAAATCTGGACTCAATGATACTCTCCACTCAGAAAGAAGGGGTTACTTCTTCTATTCCCTTCAACCAAACGGGACATGAAGGGATCTTGACTCCAGAAGACACCATCAATGTTCTCGTTGCCTTGAAGGAAATATCCCAACCACAGATCCCTCCAGAGCTTCAAGATCTGGCAGAAGCCTTTAGCAAATCCTCCTGCTCCCAGTTACCCAGCCACAGAGAGTTGGACTTGCGTATCAATTTAGTACCAGGATCAGTACCCACCTGGGGTAAGCTCTATCCAGTCAACTGCGCCCAGAGTTTATCCATGAAAACATACCTAGATGAAAATGTAGCAAAAGGATTTATGCGCCAGTCAAACTCCCCCTGCTCTTCTCCTGTGTTCTTTGTTGGTAAATCAGATAGATTCCTAAGACCTGTGATGGACTACTCAAATCTCAACAGCATCACAATCAAGAATTGAACCCCTATCCCCTCCACTGAAATCCTCACCAATTGACTAACAGGGGCAAAAGTTTTCTTTAAACTTGATCTTTGCAACACCTACCATCAAATTTGTATAGCTGAAGACCATGAATGAAAGACTGCTATGGGAGCCCCATTTGGACTATATGAATACCTGGTAATACCTTTTGGTCTAAGTAACACCCCAGCAGCCTTCCAGGGGCTCATGAATGAAGTCCTCTTCCCATTTCTAGACACCTGCTCAGTATTATACCTTGATAATATGCTCATCTACTCTAAGGACCATGACTCTCACCTCACCCATCTTTGAGAAGTCCTTCAGGCCTTAATCAAAGCTTGCTTGTTCTTTAAACTGGAAAAATGCAAATTCTACAAGAAGGAAATTGAGTTCCTAGGCTACAAAATCTTGGAAGGAGGCTTCACTGTTGCCCATCCAAGGTCCAAGCTGTGGCAGATTGGCCTGTTCCTACCTCCTGCATCAAGCTTTATGGGTTCCTGGGACTAGCTAATTTCTATCGCAAATTCATTGAAGACTTCTCAGCTATTGCCTTACCTCTCACACAACTCACCTCAGACTAAGTGCCCTTCTCATGGAATCCTGAAGCTCAGTCTGCTTTTGAAGCCTTGAAACATGCCTTCTCTTCTGCCCCTGTCCTTCTGCGCCTGGACCCAGAGCGTCAATTTTTTCTGGATACAGATGCCTCAGACTTTGAACTGGAAGAAGTGTTACTCCAGCTTGGGGAGGATGGAGAACTTCACCCTGTTGTGTTATACTCCTACACGCTCTTGGATAGGGAGAACAGTTACCATGTCTATAAAAAGGAAATATATGCCATAGTATGCACCTTGGACCACTGGAGAAGATACCTACAGAGAAGTAAATACTCAGTCCACATTTGCACAGACCAAAGAAACCTCCTATATTTCACAGAAAAATGCAAGGTTTGCCCCTGCTTGGCCCATTGGGCTATTGACCTGATGACATAAAACTTCCAAATTGAGTACACTCCAGGTAAGAAGAATGTTGTCCCTGATGACATTACCTGCACAGAAGACCTTGGCAACCCTGATATCTCCTACCACACACAACGTCAGAAAAGTTCTGGAACCCTCTCAATTTCTGAACCTCATTGCTACTGCTTCCCTGTACAGCAACCTGGATAAAGAGATCCAAGAGGAACAACCTCTGAACCCTCCAATTAGCACTGCAGATCTAGAAATAAGAAACAACATCTGGTACTATGACATCTCCCTTTTTGTTCCCCAAGGACCTCTTAGAAACCAGATTATCCAAGCCTTCCATGACACTCCTCTATCAGGCCATGGGGAAATTAATAAGAACCTCAAAAGGATTTCCTGATGATACTGGTGGCCCTCAATGAAGAAGTTGGTGGGAAGCTACATAATCAAGTGCCTTGAGTGCTGTTGGAACAAAACCTCCCACCAAAAGCCTCAAGGATTCCTGCAACCTTTACCAATCCCTCCCTAACCATGGTCTTCCATATCAATGGACTTCATTGTTGAATTACCCAAGAGTCAGGGAAATACAGGAATCCTAGTGATGGTAGACCGCCTGATCAAGTATGGCATCTTCATCCCCTTCTCCACCGCCTCCACAGAAGAGATCACCCAGATGCTCCTCAAGAACGTGTTTGCCTACCATGAAATTCCAAACAACATTGTCTCTGACCAAGGAACTCAGTTCACCTCAAAGTTTTGGTCTAGCTTGATGAAAGCGTTGGGAGTTAAGACAAACCTTTCCATCTAATTCCATCCCCAGACCAACAGGCAGACTGAAAGGGTTAATCAGGTGTTGGAAGCTTATTTACAAAACCATGTCAATGCCCAACAGAATAACTGGTCTGAGTTCCTGCCAGTAGCTCAGCTAGCCTATAACACCAGCCATCACATATCCATTGAGATGTCTTCCTTTAAGGCAAACTATGGATATAACCCTGAAGCAATTCCTTCTCAGACAGAGACAACCACAGTTCCACAGGTCAAAAAGCACCTAGATGACCTCTCCATGATTCAATCCAAGCTTAAGGAAACACTAAATAAATCCATTCAGTCATACAAAAAGTTTGCTGACAGACATTGCAGAGAGCCTGATGAATACTCCCCTGGATCCCTGGTGTTTCTAGATGCTTGCAACCTACACATCAAATGACCATGTTGAAAGTTAGAACCCAAGAAGATAGGCTCCTTGGAAGTTTTACAAAATATCTCTCCCCTGACCTATCAAGTCCGTCTGCCAGAAGGTTCCACAGCCCATGACGTTTTTATGTCAGCTTTCTTAGCCACTACCACGGATCACCAGAGGATCTATCTCAGGCCAAATGGAATCCCCTACCTCTGGTAATGAACCATATCCCCAAATGTGATGTGGAAGAGATCATTGATGACAGGATGATCCGGAACAAACCACACTACCTGATCAAATGGGTGGGCTATGGTATGAAATCAAACAGCTGGGAACCCATTGACAATTTGACCAACTGCCGGGACCTTGTGGACCATTATCATCAAGCAAAAGGAGGAGACAGGGCATTAGGGGAGGTTAGTGTAAGGAATTCCATACCTTACACAAATAAAATATGTTTGAATAATTCTCAAGGACTGAAAACTGCATTTTTAAATGCAGATTTAAAAACTAAGAAAGTCAACAAAACAATTAATTCAATTGTTTTGAAAACATATTTGAAATTGCTAAACAAATGTGTTTTAAGCAAAAACACACCCAAAAACAAAATTATGCATAAAAACCAAGAACAAAACATAAATTCTAATTCAAAACTGGAATTTAAGGCTCTGGACAATGATAACAACAACAATAACAATTCAGCATTTAAATTTGGCTCTGATAATCATAATACATCCAATCAATCAGAAAATAAATGCAAAAATTGTCCAAACCAGATATTCAAGGACCCAGGAAGCCAATCAAACCAAGAAAACCACCCAAGCCAAAGGAATACTTCTCATCCAGCCCCAGATTCCATTCCAAATCATAGTAAGGTACATTACTACAATATCCCAACCTGCCTCTTCTTGTATTGCAGGCTGCAGTCTGCTGCAGCCTGCAAGGCAATCATTCTCCAATCACTCTTGCAGTATCACCTGGTAGCCACAATGTTTCCTTCCTCACTTAAGATCAGTATTTAAACTGACAAATACTTCTCTTCCAAATTGCTCCAACAATTTCTCTTAGTTCTATCAATCAATAAATCTATATTTTCAACTTCTAAACACTTGATTAGTAGATTCTAAAGATTTCCCCTCCAATAACATGAGGTTCATCTTCCTTGTATGGATTTTTTGTGTGTTAATCAGTTATTGGCAAGCCAATGCAAACTTTGAAACCCCCAAACCAACTCCAACTGACAAATCAGAAGACTCAATTTGGTATTGATTTGGACCACATTGACGCCATGTCTCTTACGTAGAAACAGCAAGATTCCCACCTATTATCCACCCCAAGGCCCCCTGGTTGGTCTTGGGGTACACCAGTGTATATTATCTCCTAAACCACTTCACTCCCTTATTGGGAAGATTCTGCCTATTTGGTCACCTTCTACACATGTTAATTATAGGGATTCCAGTAGGGTCTACTCTGGTTAAATTCAACTTGGGAGCTCTTCTTCATTCAATTGGAGAAAGACTTCCCAATGAGTGAGTCCCTGACATCCATCCAGCAGGCCTGACAGCAGGACATATTTTCTTGGGTTTTGAAATATATGAGCAACTTGTGGTTGGTCAATGCTGTGAATTCCTCATGTTGCTCTAGATAACAACGCCATTTAACTAGGAAGTGTACAATGGCCAACAACTCTTTGTTGTGGATATGGTACCAACACTTGCTGTCTGTCAATTTTTGTGATTCATAGGCTACAGGTATGTTGTAAATTAGGTACATATTAGAATGGTCAAGGCTATCAGCGGAATCAATCCTGGTAGTCAAGGCTAATTGATTTGCACCCAAATCTGTTGGATCTGGCAGATTTTCAATTCCAATTGTATCTTGGATGTTATGATGGTTTGGCCGACCTGTTACATCCAGTTGGATCAAGTTCAGGAACTGAAAGAAGATCCTGTAATATTCCTGACAATGATGCAGGTGTTAATAACACTCCTGAATCCATTGCACAGCCTTTCTGGTATATAAACTTCCCTTCTTTCTCCTAATAAATATACTTTTATACTTTCACACATTATTTACTTGCTTTTACACTCTACTTAGTTGTTACCTTAGATTTAGGGTAAAGACTTCAGAGTCTTTAAGACTTGTATTAATTTATGTATAGGCCTGAAACCATACTCTCCAAAGCTAGCACTATAGACATTAACCTCCAAGACGTCCAAGGCCCAAATTCACAACAGGGTAGGAAGTCACCATTATTGTTTTTGATTTGCAGTACTCCCCCAATGGATGCATCTATGGTATCTGTTTCCATTTGAAATTCCCTGTCACGTTTAGGGTACTGTAGGATAGGCGCTGTTGTGAGCCTCTCCTTGAGACGTCTAAAACAGAGGTCACGTTGGGGGGGGATCCATACAAACTTGGATTTGGCACCAGTTATGGCAGATAGGGGGTAGTCAAGATGCCGCAGTCAGGTATGAAACAGTGTATGTAGGCCACCATTCCTAGGAACATACAGAGTTCTGACTTGTCTTTGGGTGGTGGCACTTTTCAGATGGCCTGTATCTTTTGGCTGTTGGGCTTGATGCCGTCTTTTGAGATTATGTGTCCAAGGAAGGGTAGTTGTTCAGGAAAGGACTGGCATTTGGAGGGTTTGACTAGCAGCTTATGTTGTGCCACAGTAGCAAAGACTGCTTCCAGGTCCTTGTGGTGTTGCTCCACCAAGGGGCTATAGACAATAATGTTGTCCAGATAAACCAAGGCGTGCTTGCCTATATGGGGGACAAACACCTTGTTCATGAAGTTCACAAAGGTTGAGGGAGTGTTGGCCATGCCAAAATTAAGTACCACACATTTGTATGAGCCATACTTTGTCCAGAAGGCCATCTTGGAGATATCTTTCTCTTTAATACGGATCTGGTTGTAGCCTGCAATTAAGTCAATCTTGGAGAATACTGTGACGCTGCCCAGGGCATCAAAGAGGTTATCAATGAGTGGTAGTGGGTAACAGTTCTTGATGGTAACTTCATTTAGGGCTTGGTAATCTGTGACCAGGCGCAGGGTACCATCCTTCTTAGCCACAAAGAAGATGGCGGCTCCAAAAGGAGATTGTGAGGGATGGATAGTTTCTTTCTCCAAGGCCTCCTTGAGGTAGGAACATAAGGTGTTGTCTTCATTTAGGGTCAGGCGGTAGATGGGCTGTGCTTTGGGTATAGCTCCCTTGAGCTGAATGGAATGTTAGATGTGTTTCTGGTGGTAACCTGGGTAATGCCTCCTCAAAGATTTCTGGGTGACAGGCCACAATTTTGAGATCCTGAGACGTAGTGGTGTCCTGGTGATCTTTGAAGTGTATGATCTTGTACTGGAAGGAGTCCCAGTCAATTGTCTTGAGGTTCTCTCTTTTTTCCAGGGTTTCTGTAATGCATACAAAGACATGGTTGCGTAGGAGTTGGCCCACTGAATCAGGGTAGATCTGGTGGTTGACACCTTCACGCTTGATGGCCAATACCAAGGTAACCCAGTCCATGTGGGGGTTATTCTTTCTCAGCCAATACAAACCCAGTACAATGTCAAACTTGGGAAAGTCAATGACGGGCCTTGGATGGTGGAGTGCAGGTTCTTGAGCATGACAGAGAAGGGTACAGTCTCCTTTGTCACAGCAATGTGATGTTCATCAGCTAAAACCACGTTTTTAATCTGAAAAGGATTAGTGGTTAGCTTGAACTTGTCCACAAAGCTGCTGTTGACTAAGTTTTGATCTGCGCCCAAGTCCAGGAGTGCTGAGCCTGTGTAACTGCAAAAGCAGAAAGGGTAAGACATCAGTTTATTGGGGTGTCTGGCAATGGTGTAGAGAACCAGGTCCTCCGAGGACACTTGGATCATTGGACACTGGTCCACATCCTTGGGGCAGTACTCATTGTTGGGCAAGTCAGGAGTTGCGCAGGGAAAGCTTGGCTTGCTTAATGCGCTCCCTGGGCTTTTCCCTCGTCTTGGTTGCCTTGTGTGGTGGTGACACAGAAATGGGTACAGTTTGACTGGCCATTGTTCCTGTTTCCATGTCCATTTGAGCCAGCAGGTTTATGGTTTGTACTATTGCTGTTGTTTCCAGGGGGTGGTTGACTGGAGCGGCCGGCTGGGTGAAAGTCTTTGGGTCTCTTCTGTTTCCTAGTTTGTGCTTTGTGGAGAGTGTTGGATGTTTGTTCTTCTTTCTCTGCTTCAAAGTACAAGCTTTGCAGGTTGGTCACCTGGTCCAGGTTCACATGTCTCATCACGTGCAACTTGAGGGCGTTGTAGTACATGAGGTGTGTGGCTGGGGTGTCAAAAGCCATATCAGAGGGTGCACATAGACGGAGTTCCTTGTAGGTGCAGGTGAGCTCCTTCACAGTGCTTGTCTGGGTTAAGTTCTTTACTTGGCGTATGATCATGAGTGTGGTGTCCTTAAGCACAAACCTTGCCAAGAAGTCTTGTTTGAATGTATCCCAGTCCTTCTCGGCATGTTCTTCATGCCACTTGTTGCACCAGGTGCCAGCGTCATGAGTCAGTTGGATGGAGATCTCTGCAATCCAGAATTGTTGTGGGCATTTCATCTGGACCAGCTTGCTTTGGGCTGACTGGATCCATGCAGCAGTGTTGTTGTCATTGGCCCCGGCAAAAGGTTCCAAGGCGGCGCTTTGTAGTCTTTGGGCTACATAGGTGGGCATGATGGTTTTGTTGGCTGGTCCCAGCATTGCTGGCGGAGCTTAGAAGAAACCTTATTCAGACATGGCGTTGAAGGCAGGTAGCGGGATCACCATGTTCTGGTACAAGACAAAACCATCAGGTATCTTGGCACCAGGGGTGTACAGAGTCCAGTCTAGCAGGAGGCCAGACTTGATTCTATTTAGGATTTGTTGGCTGCGGCAAGTACGGGCAACAGTTGAAATTTTGGTGAATAAAGTAGGTTGGAAAACCTACCTGTGCTACCAATGTTGTAACTGTGCTGTTTTAGCAGAGTTACAAGGGGGAAAATGTTTAGAAACTAGATAATATTCTTTATTGTAAAATAGGTATTATATATTTGTTGTGAATTGTGGATAACAGGAACATGATAGTGTTGATCACACGGTGGGATGGTGAAGGGGGTGGCTTGATCCTGGTAATGAGTCAAGCGCCAAAACAAAGTATCCACTGTAAGGGATCATCATTTGTTCATGTTGTTGAATTTGGAAATTTGAGTTGACTTCCTAGTCTGGCTTTGAGTGACTGAGTAATTGGATTGCGGGTCACAAACCTGCTTACTCAGAACCTTGTTGGTGGGTCAAGCCTGCTGTTTCAATAACAGGCTTATTTTACTAAGTTAAACTGGGCGCAATAACTGAGGTGTGTCTAGTCTGAGTCAAGCACAAAGACAGCAAAAATTAACGCCCATTATAATTAGCTGGTCTGTAGCACTTGTAGTTTTTTAAATTCATTTTATTGTAGCGCCTCAAAAATATTAAATTGAAAATTGAAAATAATAGAATTAATACTTATTAAAGCAGCTGAATTTAACTTGTGGTATGATTAAAATTAATCATCACTGTAGTTAAAATAAAAAAATATATTCTATCACAATAAAATACATACTAGTTAAACCAATATATATTATATAATTAAAAAGTTGTTTGGGGAAAAGGTTTAATTGAAAAAATGTGGGAATGGGCAAAGAAAACTAGTTGAGGGGCTGGATTGTGGGAAGAGAACATGATTGGCTAATGGGGTGTGGGGTTCCTGGTCATCAGTCCCCAAAATGTGTCCTGGGTCATAGCCAGGGATCAGCTTGGAGGATTTGTTGTTTCCTAGCAGTGGTAGGTGGCTTGCTAGAATTTTATACTTATTATGTATGACTGCAAACTCTTCCAGTACTTTTCCAATTACTAGATACCCACCCATAATGCACCTCTACTTCAGTGGGTGCTAACTCCTCTGTGGGCCTGTACCAGTCCTTCAACAACCTTGTAAACCCATTTCCTATTATTTCCCTTCTTCTATCTGTCATCTCGAGATGCCTGGTTAATCTCTTTTACTCCTCCTGGGAAGACTTACTGGTGGCAAACCTTCTACAACATTGACAATAGGTACCTTCCTCCCCTTGACTGGGGTAAAAGATATGGGGTAGCTAACTCATAGGGCTTGTATTTTGATTACTGGAAAATTTGGAAGGGGTCATAATAGTCTTTTATTCACAGTCAGAAGGGAGATTCCCTTAGAAACCTTCTGATATATTGCCTGGGTATGGGAAATAATATGGGCTTGCCAATACTTGGAGTCCTCTAACAATCTCTTGCACTCCTTTTACTTGGTCTTGAGCTCCTGCAACTTTGTTTTGGGCCCCTGTACTTTGGTCTTGGGCTCCTGCGCTCCGCTTCAGCTCTGGTTCCTTATCCTCAGCTCTAGCTTCTTTATCTTGGGCTTCTGCACCTTAAAATTGGTCTTCAGCTCCTTCTGTAGTCCTTGTGGCCTTTTTAATCCACTTTATTCAGTACCTGAAAAGTCCCAGATAGCTTCCCCTTTTATAGCTCCTTGTTTCAGTCCAAATTTCTTCTCAGAACTCTGGTTTCCCAAAGCTTAAACTATCCAGTTTTTCTCTCTTTATAATATATTAAACCTTTGTGCTTACTTTAGCCAATGAAAGCCCTGAATTTTCTGCTTTTTTACCTCATTTTTTAGGCTTTAACTCTTAAGTTAAAGCCCTCAAAACACTGATCAAAGAAACTCTGACTCACATCCAATTGAACGCCTCAATTCAACAGTTTTGCCAAAATAGTTCACCCAAATACCTTGCTCTTGACTATGGCTTAAACCCAAAGCTGTCTTGCTACAGATAAACAACTGCTCTGTGTTTCAAACGGGTTTGCCGTAATTTCTATCACACTTCTCCAGGCAAGTTTCTTAGGTCAAAGTTCCTAAGGTAAAAAGTGCAAAAATCAAAAACGGGACCCCCAAAAAGTGCAAAAATTGAAACACTATTTAGGGTGCAAAAATCAAAAATATCAAAGATCAAAGTGCAAAAATTGATTTTCCGGAGGTTAACTTTGAAACATAATAAAATACAGTTTATATTATAAAAGTATATATTTAAAATCTATTCTAGACTAAAAAGACCCAATAAATTTATTTCTGAAATAAAAAATATATGCTAGATAATAAAACTCTTAAATTAGTTGTTTTTAAAAGAAAGTTTATTTTAGTTTCAAAAGCAAAATCAGACTAGAAATTTTATGTAACAGTATTCAATTGAATATAAAATATGAAACTAAGCAAAAAACTGCTATATAACTATAGTTTAAATAAAAATATTATTTTCAACTTATATAAAGCTATAATAATACTTCAGTATAAGCAAAATAAAGGATTTTTCCTACAAGATACAAGCATATGATTTTAGGTATTTTGGTTTATCAGTGATATGTTTTCAATGATAAAAATTATAGAGCCTATCATTAAAATAATATAAAGTACATTAATTTCTTATTAAAGCTATGCTATACAATTTTATACCTAATAAAAGATATAGTCTATATCTTATTTATAATAAGTCACAGTATTCAAAGATATCAATAATCTGCCACTTACATATCATAAAATGAAGACTTGATTATTTTTATGTTAAAAACACTGTACTTTCACCAAAAGATGGTAAAGATAGTTCAAAGTTGTATATCAAAGATAAACATTTATATATCTTATTTTACTCCAATACATGTAATAAAAAGATATAACAGAATATAATTGAGGAGAAGAGAAGAAATAAAATGAAAAGATTTCTACTTGGTATCAGATTTTATATAATCTACCCTCTTGATGACACAGAAACTTTTTAAAAGTTTTTTGCCCCCCCCCCTGGCGCAGCCAAGGGGCCAACAAAACCTCTTTTTGAGGAGGAATGAGAGGTGGGAAAGGAGAGGTGGAAAGGGAAAAAGTTAAATCCAAAAAAACCAAGAGCTTATTGCACTTTGATTTAGGCACTTCTATTTCTGCACTTTGGAGTGTACACTTCAATGTTGTCCCCTGAAGTAACATAGGGAAACATAGTACAATTTTTTATTAATTTAATATTTTTTTAAATTGCCTCCAAAACACAGCAATTTATTAATATTGCAATAAAATAAAAAACCTAACAAAAAACTTCATTTCTTTTTTATATATTTAATTTCAAATCTTATAAAATCTACATGAGGAATTTCAAAAGTTTTTAATAATTATTTAAAATTTTATAAGCTTATAAAAAGTGTGACTAAATCTAAAAATTCTTTTTTGATTTACTCACTTTTGATTTTAGGAACTTAATAAAACATAATGAATAAAGTATTAATTTATTGCAAAAAAATTAATATTAAGTGGTCCTAGTTTTTTGGTAACTTTTTGGACTTTGATTTGACTACTTTTTGATTTCTGCACCCATTAAGAAACTATATGTAAATTTTTAAATAAATTTTTATGATACAAAATTTTATTTTTAAAAATAAAGAGCTTATAATAGTAATTTATATTAAGATTTGAACAAAAAAAATTAAAATTTTACCTTAAGTTAAAAAAGCTTTTTTAGCTCTTGATTACTTTTTTTACATATAGAATTTTTTAAAAAATTTTAAAAAATTTTAATTTTGATGTATCAAATATTATATACAAGATTTTTTTGCAATTTGATTTTTGCACTTTCAATTTTATCATCTCTATTCAAAAGGGTAAATAAATTCTTTTTTAAAAGCCAAATTAAATTAAGGTGTGTTTTAAATTGCATAAATTTGGGCACTTCAAACTTGGTTTCTTCAATTTTAGCTACTAGTAAAAACATTTTAAAAAAAGTCAAATTTAAGAAAAATATTATTTTTTTGGGAAAATTTTTATTGAAAAAAGTGCATAGATCAAAAAATCCATTAATTTGGAGATTTCAATATCCACACTTTGACTTTAGGTACTTGCCTGTTTCTCCAGCAAATCTGGAGCGCTTTTGCCTATGTTTTACTTAGGGGATTTTTGAACCCTTGATTTTTCAACGTTTCTCCAAGTTTCCCCGCATTTTCTTCAACATTTCACAGCTTCAAACTTGCCTGTTGCTTGCCTTTGTCTCTCTTAATCATTTTGGCAAAACTTCAATACCTGTTCTCACAGTTTCTCCGTCCTGTTTCTGGCCTCTTTCTGTCTTCATTCCAACTCAATCAGCTCCTTAGTAAATTAAAGTTTAATACCTGTAAATATTTTTTTCTTTCCTTCTCTTTTAATCATATTATAATTAATATAATCTTCATATCATATTATTGGCAGCATTAAATCATTATTCAACTGCTTCTTTCATATAATTTTCTTTCTCAAGAACCCAAAACCAGCATTCTAGCTCCAGTATTTAGTCCAGCTAGTACTTCCAAGCCATCTTCACGTTTCTGAGCTAGTCCTGCTCTATCATCTCCTGGTTCTTCAGCCAGTTCTTTAACCACATCTTCTAGTTCTTCAGCCTAGCCAGCAATCAGTCCATCTCAGTCATCAAACAGCCCATTTCAGTCTCCAAATAGCTTAAACCAGTCCTTCAGCTACTCCTGCATCCTGATCTTTTGGTCCTTTGGCCATTCCTTCATTATGATCAGCTACTCCTGCATCATGATCTTCTAGTATTTTGGCCATTCCTTCATGTTTCCAGACTTTAACATGAACCAACAGTCCCTCAACTAGTCTTCACGGTGATCATACAGTCCTTTGTACTAGTCTTCACTGCTGATTCCATACTATGAACTACCTTGGTCCATTATCTCAGTCCCTATTACCAAAACCTGTAGACCCAGGCATGAGTCTACATTATTATTGGCGTTGACTGGGCCCTTGTAAGTGGCAACCACTTATGTCATCCAACCATAGATCAATAAAGTCTATGCAGTTGTCTTTACTTGCTCAGGTGTTGCAGATCTTGAATGGGTTAGACAAAAAGTTGTCCATCTAGGGATTAAGCAATGGAACAATCACGCAGTTGCGCTATTGCATCCTGATTCTACTCGTGATAAAGACGTTTTAAACGCCCCTAAAACAGGTGTTCAATTTGCCTTTGAACAAGCACAAGGCACGGGCTTCACTTCTGGGATTATAAATAGAACAATGAAGTTATTTATATCTACCTCCTTAAGAAAAGCCGCAAGAAAGCAGTTGTTCTCTCGCACAAGACTTTTAGCTGTGTCAACCCACTCTCCTTCACTTGGAAAGTTCTTCTGTCTATGCCTCCCTGCCTCTGGTGGCAATTCCCTGGCCTCACACTATATAAGTGCAATACTATCTAAATAAATACCAGTTTTGTCCTTACACCTTATTATTATTATGTCCTTCATAGGCTGTCACTATACCATCAACAGGTATAGTATTAAGAATTAAGGTCACTGACTAACTGTTTGTAGAAACTAGCAACCCTTTGCTGCAACTTTTACAACATTGGTGCTCATGTCTTACAACACCAACATCCCCCACCCCTGCGGTCCTTTCAATGAGGAGGGAGGAATGCCCCTGGCCCAGTCTCCTGCCACTGCTTCTCCTTACCACCAGGCACCGGCCTTTACTGCTGCTAATGCCCATGCTGGGGAAAGAGCAGGCGCTCCCTATGGCCTGCCCAACCTAAGTCAATTCATGCCAGAATATCAATGCCCCCAAGCTATTGTTTTTGGTTGACCACTGCTCCTACAAGCCCCTGCCCCCTTGGAGATGGACGCCAACTCTTCACCTTCCAAGGACGCCATCTGTAATGCCATACACACCATAGACACTGGTGCTTCTGGCAATGGTTCTTGCTCTGAACACCTGGCCATCCAGCAGCCTTCTACTGAAAACGCCTTGGGTTGCTTTCAGAATCTCTCCCAGTTCAACCCTGACCAGCTCTGCTGTGACCTCTGTACTGTTGAACATATCAAGGACTACCTACACCAATTTGCCCATCCTGCTTTATGCCACAATCAAATGCACCTGGGCCGCATCCAAAGCCTAGTGCATGACCAGGGAATACTAGTATCTAACCAACAGATGTTCCTCCAGGTTCTGTACTCTGAGCTGGGCAATACTTTCACCACTGTCAATCAGTATATTGCCAAAGTCACCAACGCCCAGAACACCATGCTCCACTGGATTGATGCTATTGAAGCAGGTATAGCTAAGCTAGTTCCAGTGCATGTGGTACAGACCCTCACCCATCAGGGTGTAGACGCCAATTGGATTAGTGTGGTTACTAAGCACGTGCTGGAGACTGGCCCCATGGTTCAAAGCCTGACTCATGAGGTGGAAGTCTTATCCCACCGCCTTGCCACCATCCCCTTGTTTATCCCCACTTCTGCCACCACCAACAACTCCCCTTCCAGCGCCTTTCCTGGTTGAGACATCCTTGAGCTCTTTGATCACTACAAGAAGATGCAGACAGAATTGTTCCAGCAGAGTGCCAATCTTGCCTTCCTGTTTGATGGCTACCACACTGTATCAGACCTTCAGGATAGTCTCAAACTCTGCCAATTGCATGACAGAGCCAACAGCCAGACCCAAGTCAGGAAGGACAAGGAAGTAATAGCCTTGCTCTAAGCTGAGCTTGCCACCCCCAAAAAGTGCATCGCCTCTCTGGAAGATGAATTGGATATCACCTGTCAGGAGAACAAGGTCTACCAAGATGAGCTGGACAAGCAACAACTTCTCCTGGACGCTTTCCAGAGCCAATTGAATAGGATGGACAGTAAGATTATGGCCGTCAACTTACAGGCTATGTCCATCAACTCCAAGAGTCACCACAGTCCACTGAGGTCCTCTAGTCCTGAGTTCTATCATAGCTACAAAAGCAATGAGGACCACACTTGGTTAGCTCCTAACGCTTTACAAGTATTAGAGCCAGTACTGGAGTCTGAGGATGACGTCCTGGCCACCCCTGAAGCTTCTGGAGCTGCTCAAAATAGAAAAGGTGAACATGAAGCTCAGCAAGAGGAAAATTGTTGCCGCGCCTCTGAGGCTAGGTTTTCTGCCTCCACCCTCAGCCGTTCCTGCCTCACCTGCTCTCCAGTGAGGATCACACCTGCTCCCCTCTAACATGGCTCCAACCACTTCAAGCCCGTCAATCTACCCAAGTTTGACCGCAAGAGCAATGTGGCCATGTTCTTACATCTGTACCAGAACTCCATGTATGGCGCAGATAATGCCATGAGGGACTCCACAGTCATCAACTGTCTGGATGCTGAGACTCAAACCATTATCTTGCCACGTCTCCCTGAGAATGGCTGGACTTTTGTCAACATCTCCAGAGCCTTGACAGAAGAATTTGGTAGCCAAGAAGCACTCCTTGGCCGTAAGATGGACTTTGCTGACACCAAGTTAAAGGTAGGGGAAACCCTAGAAGACTTCACTTCTAGGTTCTACCTTGAAGCTCAAACTCTGTTGTCCATGAGTGTGGTGCAGTTTATTGATGTGCAGTCAGCACTCCTTAATGCTGTACGTGTCAACTGGGAACTATCTCTGGCCCTTAAGTCAGGCATTTACAATACTTGCACTGTACCAGATCTGATCCGCCTCCTACGCACCTACAAGGAGGAGTTTGAAGTCCCTCTCCCTGAAGGCCGCCCTTGCCAGCAATCTGAGCATAGACCCTGCATGGCGGTCAAGATGTCCAAGCCTTCCGACAAGGTTGGGCCTGCTCCAGTCAACAATGGCCCCTGTACTTGCTTCAAATGTGGTATGGAGCCACTTCTCTTGTGAATGTAGGAATCCATGCCAAAAGACCCATCATGTAGGCATGGAGGACACTGAGGAGGACTATGCCAAGGACGCTGATATTGAGGAGGACAATGAGGACCAGTCAAAAAACTACTAAGCAACCAGGACAAGGAGAAATCCTTGGCTGCCTTTGTAATTTTAACACCCTCATCTCCCCCTATACCACTGCCCCCTGACAAACCAGATCAAAGGCCTACTGCCTTGCCATTCTCTGGGACCAACCCTAAGGATGAGCCCTCCCTGATTGACTTCAACTCCCAACCAATACATGAGGATGTGGAGTCTGACGGAGTTCAAGAGGACCTCCTCCATTGAGTCCTCACTGTTAACATGCAAACTCATTGGACTACACTTTGCCCTGAGGTGGTTATCCCCCAAATAGCTCAGAGAACAGTATCCTTACCCTATGCTGAACAACTGGCTCAACCAGGCGTTGAAGTCACTCATGAGGAGGACAGTGCTGAACAACTGGCCAAGCTGCTGTGCACAGTAAACATCTCAGCACCGCTAGAATCCCTCAAGGAAGTAAGCCCAGCTGTGAGAGCTGCCATGGCTACCTTCCTGGAGAAGTTCAAAGGACTAAGAGTACACCAGGTCTTGAAGATTGTGGAGATCAGAGAGAACCGCCAGGATTGCACCTATATCAACCTGGTAGTGAACAAGACTCATTTCTGGGCCATACTGGATACTGGTTCCCCTGGAAACATTATATCCTCTTGGCTGGTTAAGAAGCTTAAGCTGGCACCAGACTTGGCCTACCATGAAGAGTTTGGTACTGCTGGGCCACTGACCACTAGAGCAAAAGGAGCTTAATCTTCTCTCCCTCTTTGCTTTGGGAAGCTAATGGTCACTGTTCCTGCTATAGTCCTGGAAAACAACAGCTATGACATTCTTATTGGGACTAGCTTCATTGTTCAGTATGGCACTGTGACTAACCATGGAGACCATACATTTGGAATATTGGGCCATTCCATACCCATGTTCTATCATGGTGATTGCCCGTCTGAACTACCCTTACAGAACTTGCACTACATCAATCTGGAGTACGCCAACAGAGAGCTTCCAGTTGCTTATACACTGCGTAGTAAGAAGGTCAAGGTGCTACTTCTCTCAATTGGGGAAGCCAAGGGTATCCCAGTCTACGCCTCTTGTAATGTGACAATCCCACCTGGCGCCCAGGTGATCCACAATACAGGCCTCTTGCTGGCTCTACCAGCTGGCACTCATGGAGAAATATTTGGCATCCCTAATGCCTCCAGACTAGAACCATGGGTTGCACCAGGCATCCTCATGCCAAGTGAGAAGGAGGTACTCATACTCTTGGTCAACATAAGTCGTGAAGCTATGGTTGTTGCCAAACACCAACTTCTGGCTTACATACAACTGGAAGAGCATGACAACCTGCAGGAGACTGCCCCATTTGCGGACTTCTCTGAGTTGGGTCTACCCTGTGAGCAACCACTGGTGCTATCAGTCATAAGCTGCAACTCTCTATCTGGCCTCTCTGAAGAGCAAAAGGATCAAGCTATGGATTTCTTTGCCCAGTATAAAGATGTGTTTGCCAAGGATGGTTATGACCTGGGCAAGGCTGCAGATGTTGCTCATCATATTGGCACCCAAGGCAGTCCACTTATCCGCTCCAGACCTATATGGCACAGCCAAGCCAATCATGCTGTGGCTAACAAGGAGCTTCAGAAGCTATTGGGATCTGGCTTACTGGTCCCCAGTAAAAGCCCTTGGGCTTCCCCCTCTCCTGATTGTCAAAAAGAAGGATGGCAGCAACTGTGTGGTGATTGACTACCATCAACTAGTTGCTGTTACCAAGAAGGATTCATATCCCCTCCCTTGTATTGACAATACCTTGAACCAACTGGGTGGCGCCAAGTTCTTCAGCGCCATGGACCTTATCAGTGGGTACTGGCAGATTGACCTACCCCCTGCTGATCAAGAAAAATGTGCAATCATCACTGATCAAGGGCTATTTCAACCCACAAGGATGCCTCAAGGTCTGTCCAATGCCCCAGCTACCTTTCAACAGGCTATGGATGCAGTGATGGGCAACCTCAAACTCATCAGTGTCTTGGTCTACCTGGATGACATTAATGTATTCTCCCAAACCTTTAATGATCACCTATAACACATAGAGGAAGTCTTCCAGAGGTTACTTGCAGCTAATCTCAAGCTCAAGCCACGCAAGTGCAACTTCTTCAAATAGCACCTTGAGTTCCTTGGGTTCATCATTAGTCAAGATGGACTCCGCCCTGTACCTCTGAAGGTGGAAGCCATTGAGCAAATGCAGATCCCAGCCAATAAGCGGGATGTGCAGGTCTTCCTGGGGATGATTGGGTACTACCACTGCTTCATCCCCAACTTTGCATCCCTGGGTGACCCCCTTTTTCAGCTTCTCCGAGCTGATAAGGAATTCTTCTGGAGCCCAGCATACCAATCTGCCTTCAATGCTCTCAAAGGAACACTGATTGAAGCTCCTGTGCTGGCCTACCCTGACTTTGCCGAGCTGTTTGTGGTTCATACAGATGCTAGTCTGACAGCAATTGTGGGTGTTCTCTCCCAACTGGACTCTGACAGACTTTAACACCCTGTTGGAAACTGCTCATGTACACTTAATGTTCACAAGATGAACTACACTATCACCAAACAAGAGTGTCTGGCTGTGATATACTCCTACCAATAGTTCAGAGTCTATCTCCATGGGGCACATTTCACAATTGTAACAGATCATGCCTCCTTGCAATGGCTGAAGACCCTCAAGGACCCTGAAGGACATCTGACGCGTTTGGCCATTAAACTTCAGGCTTATGACTACAAGATTATTCATTAAGCCGGGGCAGCCCACCAGAATGCTGACTGTCTCTCCTGCCTTCCCACTGTTGTCTTAGTATCCCCCATGGCTGACATTCTCTATGACAAGCTTATGGAGGATCCTTCTTTGTGAGGAGAGGAGCCAGTAGAGATACAGAGGGCTCTCAAGAAGTTAGCTGTTGATACCAAGGTCTCTAAGGAACAACTCCTGAAGCTTTGTGGAGACTCTTGGCTATCCTACATATGCCCATCCCTACGCATGGACTCAGTGGTGGCCGCTCACAAGACTACTGGCAATGGTGGCATACAGAAGACGTTAGCTCTGCTACAGCAGCACTGCTTCTGGGAAGGAATGTATACTGGCGTAGTGGATACGCTAGCCAACTGTCATGACTGCAACATTGAGAGGCCTAAGGTTGCCAAGTTTCAACATAGACTGGTATGCCCTGGATTTGCCTTTCACACTGTAGCCATTGACATATTGGGCCCCCTGCCAGCTACCAACAGTTGCAACAAGTTCATCATTGTGGTGGTTGACCATCTGACTAAATTAGTAGAAGCCAAGGCAATTTCCAACCAATCTGCACTGGTGACAGCCACATTCATCCTGGAGAATATCATATACAAACATGGTTGCCCCCAGATCCTGCTGACAGAAAATGGTACCAACTTCACCAGTTACATCATCCCCTGCCTCAAATAACTGATGGGAATTTGTGGGGCACTATCCACTTCTTATCACCCACAGACAAATGGCATGGTAGAGCGCACTAATGGGAGCCTGGTCCAGATACTCTGGAAGCTCAGTCCCTAACATGAGACTGAATGGGATACCTTCCTTCCTGCAGCCACCTTTGCATGCAACATTGGGTACTATCAGGCCACTGGCAAGCCGCCCTTCTAACTGCTCTACGGCCGGCAACCAGGACTTCCCCCTTTACTATATTCCTTAGTAAAGCCCAGCATGGCTGTGTCCCCAGAGGCGTACCTCAACAAGCTGGTTCAACCCCTTATTTGCTTGCAATCAGAGGCCTACACTGTAAACTTAAACCATAAGTTGTAAGACCTAGAACAAGCTGCATCCAAATGCCCCATCTTACCCACTTACCTGGTAGGAGACTCAGTCTACTTCTTCAGCAATAGAGGGTACGGCTGTGAATCCAAACTTGTCTCCCTTTGGCAAGGCTCAGTTCAAGTTATCTAGAAGACTGGCCCTGACTCCTACACCCTTAAGGAGCCCCATTCTGGGCAATTGATCACTATAGTACACACTCAGTATATGTGTGCTGCTCCTAGTGACCAATAGTAAGCCCCAACAAGGACAATAACCTGAAAAAACAAAAGCCTAATTAAAAAATTCCATGGGTTGTTGTCCTGTTTGCAATAGTGTTGCACCAAAGTATGAGAAATAAGAATAAAAGAGCCAAGGTGTTTATTGGAGACTGACAAGACTCTTCCAGTACCACACCAACTGTTCTACCACCTGAATGACAGCCAAGAAACACAGCTGGTTTCCTACAGATCCACAAAGCCAATGACCAAGGATTGGGCAACAAACCCCCACCAAGCAAGACACACAATTGACCCAAATGTCCACAGGAAAGGTGGCTCCCAAGAAGATACAGTCCCACAGAAGACTCTTGCAAAGGTTATACTCTACTGGGCCTGACCACCCACCCTGTAGAATAAGGATAAGGCCCACTCAAGGAAGACCCCCATGTTCTCCTCCCGCTTGGTATCACAGCATTTGGTTCCTCAAAGAACAAGGTTGTCAGCCATCACCATTGGCACCAGATGGGCAGTCCCCTCCACTGTGTATGACTTCAACACTTCTTGGAAGGCTTGCCAAAGACGTTGCTCAAAGTTGTCAGAGGTTTTCCAACTGACTGGTTGAGCGTCAGTAACCACAGGTGTTGCCCAAGCGCAAAGGACTGACTTCACTATATTGGATACTGTCCCCTGTTGCAAGACTGAAAGGTCTTGATCCCCAAATTGGAATTCCTTCAGCTGATCCTCCAAGTATTCTTCTGCTGCCTGCATGGAGAACCGCCAATGAATACTGTTACCCCTTTGCAACCCAGTTCCTGTCACCTCCCTGGGATCAATCAAAGCTAGGAACAGCGCAGCAAACAATGGGTCTGCCCCTCTAAGGCCAGCTGAGTAACCAGTGGCTGATCTAAGTGAACCCCCAAGTTCAGGTAGCTGCCGTCCACATCATGCAGGACTACTTGCTTCCCTGCTGCCTTCATCATCTCCTTTGGCCTTGTATGCTTGCGCCTCTTTGGAATTACCACATGCACCTTCTTCAAGACTCTTCTTGTGACTCTTCTAGAGGGATTGTTCACCATAGCCGTCACCTAGAGATGCCAGCCATTTTTAACCCTGTTGTCTAATCCAGTGGAGGAAAATGTCACAGATCCTGAATGGATTAGACAAAAAGTTGTTCATCTAGGGATTAAGCAATGGAACAATTGCGTGGTTGCGCTATTGTATCCTGATTCTACTAGTGATAAAGACCTTTTAAACGCCCCTAAAACAGGTGTTCAATTTGCCTTTCAAACGTGCACAAGGTACGGGCTTCACTTCTGGGATTATAAATAGAACAACAAAGTTATTTATATCTACCTCCTTAAGGAAAGCTGCAAGAAAGTGGTTGTTCTCTTGCGCAAGACTTTTAGCTGTGTCAACCCACTCTCCTCCATTTGGAAATTTCTTCTTTCTGTGCCTCCCTGCCTCTGGTGGCAATTTCCCCACCTCACACTATATAAGTGCAATACTATATAAATAAATACCAGCTTTGTCTATACACCTTATTATTCTTCTGTTCTTCATATGCTGTCACTATACCATCAACAGGTATAGTATTAAGAATTAAGGTCATTGACTAACTGTTTGTAGAAACTAGCAACCCTTTGCTGCAACTTTTACGACACCAGGTGATTAAGCCTGACTTTCAGTTGCAATTTAATCAGATTTAATTCCCAGAGGCCTAATCACACCAAGTTCTGCAGCTGCTTCCCTGAGCAACCGCCTTGGTGATGCCCCTGAGCATATTCATGCCCTCCAATGCTCACTTTGGGACCTTCCCAAAGCTCCCATAGGGACATAAACGAGGACACCCTACCAGTCTGTTAGGTATAGTACTTGCTCACAGACCTCCTGTAAGTGTATCAGAGTACATAGAGCTATCAAGGCTCTTCCCTTCCCTGGCAGCCCAGGTTACTCACCAGGGGTTCAAAACTTACAGCCCTGGTAGCCAAGTTACCTACCATGCTGGCACACTTTCCTACCCTGGAAGCCTGTGTTACCCGCCAGGGTCTAAACAGTATCCATCCTGAATAGCACACGCTACCCACCAGGCTGGACCTCTCCTCACCCCAAGCAGCTAAAGTTTTCTGCTGAGCTATCTTATTCCTCACCTCTAGCAGTCACAGTTCCTTTCTGGGTGAGGATCTCTAGTCCACAGCAGCCAATATATCCTGCTGGGTGGGGACAACATTTGCCTCTAGTAGTCTTTTTCCACCTACTAGCCAGGCCTTACCTTCTCTAGTAGTCATTATTCCTTACTAGGCCTCTACCTGAAACAAACCAATAGCTAACTGACAATCTTCAGCATAGCGTCTTTATTTGAAGCCAAATCAACCCTTGCCTGCAAAACTGCTTCCATGTGGACAATTACAGGGTGGGTTCTGGGCAACTAGGATGATTGAATGAGGGCTGTGGTAGCTGGAGGACCTAGAGACGTATGAGTGCTTGAGCAGCTTGAAGGAATTGTTTAAGGTCTGAGGGCTTGGGGTAAATTATTGTAGACTAAATCCTTCAACCCAAGAATATTAATATTTTCTAAATATAAAAAGGTAGTAATGTTTGCAACAATAACTGCACTAAAGCTTCTAAAAGTTTATAGGAAGTAAAGTAGGGAATAAGACAGTTGATTGAGCCTAAGAAAATGAAATAAATACCAGTCTTAATGACTGAAGATTGTGTCAAAAAGTCAATTTCTAAGTCAGGGTAATGGTCAGCACTAGCTGGCGGATTAAAGCTATCAAAAATGAAAGTATGTGTTTTTCAGAGATTCACTTAAGAGGGAACAAGTCCCTAATCTTGTGAGCCAAGGCCCCTAAATTAAGCCATGTAATAACCAAATCAATAGGCACCATAACCATAGCAAGGTAACCCAAGTGGCCTAAGTAGGCCAACCTGCCCAGCAGGTAATACCTTACCAAGTACGTCAACAGGTAGAGGGATATGTTAGGCTAACCAAAGAAGGTTCAGCTGGTGGTGATGGAGTGGTGGAGCAACCATAATAGAAATTTCTTCCCCAGTGACCTGAGGGATACTTGAACCAACATTAGCCAAGGACTTCTTCTGGTGGGAGTCATCAGGAGAGGAGTTATTCCAGTGTCAAGTTTATACTTCTGGTAAGTATAATAAACAAAATAAAGGGGAAGATTAAGAAGAGAATGATACTTTATTGAATATGAATATAGGCTAATATATAGTATCATGACAAGCCACATGTTGTTCATGTACATCATGGAGGTCATGGGGCTTATCTGAGTAATGTTCCTCTTGATTCACAAGGTTTAATCAAGTTGTGTTCCATTTAGGACCTGGATTAAGTGATCTCTGTTATAGATGATTAACTGATAATGGTGCCACTGGTTTGTTGGCTGGGCAGTGAACCACTTGGTGAGCCGCTTGGTGATTTACTTGGGGCATTAATTCCTCAAGAGGGAGTAATTGAAGGTGTTGCAACACCAGTCTGTAGTGGGAGTTGAACTTTCCAAGGCCAACACCACATATAGGAAAGGAACTAAAAACCAGAACAGGAAATAATTTCCCTTCATGGCTTCAAAAAGGGATTTACAATGTAAGTGTGATCAAGTTTGAATACAAAGGAAAATCTTTATTGTTGGAACAAGTAGAGATAATAGATGAAGCTCACTTAAATACCCAGTGAAGGTCTATAAACATTTAAGAGGATAATGTGATATGAGGGGATTTAAATTGCTATCTCACCATGCTTATGGCTGAAATTAATCAATTTACCATGTGTAGATTGACCTGGAACTTAATAAAAGGTACAGAAACATAAACCCAAGAGAGGAACCAAGAGTAAGCCACAAGATTAAACACAATTAAGTAGGTTATCTGCTTAATATGAGCGTAAATTAAGTACAGAGCCTGGTTAGAATATGGCTCCAGTGGATCTGCAAGCAGCAATAATGAAACAGGCAACCAATCAGCTTTCAAGCGGTAAGTGATGTGTCTTAGTAAACTACTAACAATTGCAGAGGCAAAAACAAAATCGGAAAAAAAGTCAACTGACAGGGATCCATATAAATAGGTAATCTAAGTTGAACTGTTGCATGTAGACTAACATTTGACTCTTCTTTAGGGTGCATAGTTTGATCCCTGTCTGGCTTTAAGCCAGGTTTAACCATAGTAAGAAAACCTTTGCTATTTGTTGTTTTTTCTGGTGTAATGCACTTAAAACCTTCCATGAAATTAATGTAGTCAGGGAAAGAATCCCTGACAGTGTTCCACAATAAAAATTGCCAAACTGATGAAAGATGTAGTCAAAAGGAATCATAGGTGTTAGGGCCCAGAATGGGCCAGACAAAACCCTATGTTACATAGGTTCAACACCTGCAATTGAGCAATCACGCGACCAATTGATAGTGTCATCAATTACGCAGATTTACCCAAAGAAAACTTTAATTCCAAGTGGGGAATTGAACCCTGGTCAAGGCCAAGCCTGGGGGCAATTGGAAACTGTCCTAAAGCCAAGCAAAAAAGATTTAATTGGCCCACACCCTCTGAAACCCAGAATTGGGGACTTGAGTTGCCAAACGGTCCAAAATTCCCCTCCCAGCTTCCCCTGGGCAAAAATAATGAAAGGATTCATCTAACTGACAAATCAGGAGTCACTAATGGGGCCCAGCTTGAGAATAGCCCATTGACAACCAATAAGAAGTTGCCAGTAAGTCCAATTGCAGTTTCCCAGCAGGATATAGCTGGGAACACTGGCATCCCCTTTCTTTGTTGACATCTTCATCTAATAAACTTTGTTAGTTAATACACACTGAGCATTTATACTTTGCAGGAGTTTATTAAATCATTACAAATTTTATACTGCTGGTGCTTTTAAACAGAGAGTACCTCCAGTACTAATGCCAGTGCTGGGAAACAGAGCAACTTCTAGCTGCCTCCAACCAACCACCACCAGCCTTTAACCCATCTCCTAGAGTGCTGGACCAAGAATTAATTCCTGCTCCTGCACTGCGCCCCTCATTTCCTGTTGTTCCTCTGCTCCAACAACTTGCCCAGCCAATCCTGACCATGAGCGCCGCCACAGGAGAACTTCCTCTCATTCCTTCTGCTTCATCATATGACTACAGTAAGCTTGGATTTGCCTATTTGACCATGCTGAGGCTCACTGAGCAAGTGATACCCCACATGGGAGTGTGATGTCCTTGGGCTACTTCTGCCAATTATGTGATGTGGATAGCCCCCATCATCTACTGGGCCTTCCAGGCTCAACCCTTCCCCTCAATCAAAGGTTCCCCTGGGAGTTCCCCAGGCCATGACAATAGAACTAGGGTTTGAAAAGAAAAGGAGATACAATATAAAATAAGATTCTTTAAGAAAACACAAGACACAAAACCTAACAAGTACCTGTTGGGGTGCAAGTCAAAAAATCTCAACTTGGAGTTGGGACTGGAAACTCAAGCCTTTTTATTTAAACTTGAGTGATTTGAGGTTAAAATAAAGGGGGAAATAAATTAACCATCATAGGTTAATGATGGTCATGGAAATAATGGAGACTTTTAAGAGTTTAGTCTTAACTTAAAAAGACTAGAGCAGAGGCCAGGAAACAGCAAGCAGAAAGAGCAAAGGCGGGTGACATTGTTGCTCTTAGATGAAAACAAGTAAAAATCAAGGGAAAACATGTCTGAGCTTAATTTTAATTTTAAAATAGAGGTAATAGTTTGGATTGACAATTACTAGCCAAACTGTATAGTTTCCAAGTTTGAAACTTGTATCAGAGCAAGGTAAGCTTCAGAATATTGCTAACCTTAAGTTTAGGTTAAAAATGAACCATAGTTGGGGGAAAAACATAAGAAACTTAAGAGAATGATTTGCAGATCAAAAGAAGTGTGAATGGTCAAGGTTGGAACTGCATAGTAGCAGTAATATAAAAGGGAATCCTGAAAAATTGATTGTAAATGACATCACACTAATGCTCAAGGAGAATGATGATGGCTTGTATGCCAGGTATTTGGGAGGGGGCAGCTGTGAGTCCTTTGATGATTGGCTGCTGCTGCTGTGAGCGTTCAGGGCCATCTTTATGAACATATCAGCAACCTTCTGATAAGGGGAAAGCACAGTGTGGTCATGGTATAAACTAACCACCTGGCTGAAGGCTGTGAGGTTGCGCTCTCAGATGGTGTCCCCAATTTTGAAGAACAATGTGTCTCCCAGGTGAAGATTAGCATGCCCAGCAGGGAAAATTGAGATGTTGTGGCTGTCTTCTTGGATTTTTTTTGAAGGTCACTGCAGCGCACTCTATTTGGTGGCTCAGGAATATTTAGAATGTTGAGTTGACCAAGATCCAGATGGCAAGAAGGTTGGAGAGGAATTTTCTGTACCAGTAACCATTGGTGTAACTAGATATGTTTGGGTAAAACACAGTCTCTTTTGGGGAAGCTGCCAGGAATGACCCAATGACTTTGCCTCAGTTTCCTTCTTTTTATCCTTGGGGTGTTTTTTTCCCAAGATGCCATAGTCTTGGACTTGTAATGACAATTTACACTAGGATATAAATAATACATCATACAAAATTAAGGACAGGCAGCAGGTGATTGTGGCATCAATCACGGGCCTGTAGGAAGAATCAGAGCCACCATCTAACTCATCCAACGGCCAATTGGTTATAACCCCAACACTGATAACAAGCTTATGCATCCAGAGCTGTGCAGTGTGTCAAGCAATGAAGATGCTGTGAAGCCCAAATAGGCAATGTACCTTGGTTGTTTGAAGGTAGGGGTCCCACTGGAGAAGGGCAACCATGATGGGGTAAGTATTATTGATCTGGGATTTAATCTGCTTCTTTGGCTTCTTGATCAGCTTTTCCCCGCCTCTCTTAAAGAGGGCTTGGAATATACATCTTACCACTGCCTCAGTGAATTGTAGGCAAGTGAAAATTTTGGCAAATGTCACACCGCTCTGTTTGAGGCTCATAATCTTCTTTATGACATCATTGGTTACTGGGCGTTGTTTTTAGGTCACTAGGAATATCAGGACCATGATTGGGCAGGGCTTGATTTGATTGGCTCAAATTCTCAAGCAATGGTTGGATTGAATTGCAGGATGCCACAGTTGCCCAGTCTCCAGAATGTGGCACAGGTTTGGGTTGTGTAAGAGAGGGGGGCTAGACTAACAAAGTCTGGCTCCCATCCTGGTGGGACCAACCACCAAGATGCCATCCAGTGCAAGACTGGGATAGCCACTCAAAGGGGCCTCCCAAAGGAGACCAGCTGAGAAAGGGGAGGGAAATATGCATCCAAGGCCATGATCAGGGCCCCAGTAAGCAACCACAGAGAACAATCTCAGGTGGGAGGGGCATCTGGGTTTAACACAGGAATTTGGTGCAGGGAGGATAGGGAGGGAGCTGAGACTGCTGTGGGGGGAGGATCAGCCAAGTCATAAAAAGGGGGTTCAGAAGTTCCAGATTCTGGAGGGGTTGACAATCCCTCAGGGTAAGAGTTTGACCAAGGGAACAAAACATAGGATACTAAGTTGGTGGGGACCTGGGGGAAATGACTGATGGTATTAGAAAGAAGACCAGGAGCAAATCCAGGAGTTTGAGAAATCAGGGAAATTTTGTTCCAAAAGCCAGGGCTGGAGGACCAGAACAATAAGGAGATAGGCACCAATATCCACATAGCCGTCTTGCACAAAGGAGACAACATGATATCAGAGGGGTTTTTCAACTGGGACTTCTGGACGGGCAGTCCAAGCGTACTGGGAAAGTAACAAGGGCATGGACCAGGTTTGGATTTCCTCAGGCCAATTTCAACAGAACTACAGGCAAGCAGACAGACAGACAGACAGGCGGACCAGGGAAAAGCAGGTGGGGGGACAGCAGCAGGAGTTGGGACAAATACCTTTATTATTAAATAAAACTTTTTTAAAATACAAAGAGATTTGTAAAGTCAGGAGTTTTATTTAATAATTGGAATTGGTAAGCAAGGGACCTGATAGCCCATGCTTCCATTATATGCAGAGGGGGGAAGTGATAGGGCCAGGAGTTTTGGAAGGGGGCTATTGGAAAGCAATCTAAAGGGGAGCCCATTAAAAGCCACTGGTCAATCTTTCCCTGGTTTATGACCAAAAGAATAGGGGCAGAAGACCCAGAGGTAGAGCTCAGTCCCCCCAATTGGCTAGGAGCCTTCTAGGAACTCAGGGTGTGCATTTCTCCTAATGCCTTCCTCTGACGTCCTAACTGGAGGGCTCCTGAAACAAATTATTTAGGGCCATGGGACTTCCAGGCTGGAGTAAATAGCTGCCTGGGATACCACCAATTGAGGGATTTGATATCTAATTTCCTGGACCGCAGGTTAAGCCTATCCTGCCCCATGCAGCCTGCATTTTCCCGTTGACCCGCCAGTTGTCTCAGAACAGGACAACACCAGGACAGCAAGCAATCTAGCTGGATTAGAGTCTCCTCCACAGTTGGAGGGAACTCTAACAAAAGGATTGGGGCTTCAGCTGGGAAGGCCAACAAAAAGCGTTCATCTACCGTATGGGCCAGGTCCTCCAGGTTTTGGAGGGGTTTTGCCTGCACGTAGGCCACTGTTTTCAATGGTCTGGGGAAAACATCCCAATTAAGGGCTAAAGGTGGGCCACAGAAGTTTACAGGTTGGTCCTGGTCTTGAGGTTCAGAATATTGGCTGTCAGAAAAGCAAGCCACAAATGAGCCTGGTGACACATATAACTTGGCCTCCTTGCAACTTGCATTGAACTGGGTATAGACAGGGACCGTGGCAGTTACGCTCCCTTGATCATCAGCCTGATCTTGGAGTTGCTTTTGATACTGCTCCTCAATTTCAAAGTTATCTTCACTAGTGAAACTCATTTTAAACAAAACTCAATAAAAATTCTGTTAAAAAAAGAAAAGCAAAGTATTTCCAGAGTATTAATTTTATTTAAATAGTGTGCTTCTCTCTGAGATGTTTTCTCAGAACTAAATGTCCAAATTTAGAAGCACATATATTGAAAATAATGCAGTATTTCTCTGAATAGATTTTGGTGGACTCACTCCTGAAATCCACTATTTCCTATTTGAGTCACAAAAATAATCAATATTTTCAAAAAAAAATCTGTTGTTTGGTGTTTAACCTTATCACCTTTGTGACTTTACCTCATTTAGTCTCTGTTTGTATCATACTGGCCACACACCCACAATCAAATTTGATGTAGAATGCTTCAGGAAGTGACTGGATTGTGTGTGTTTTAATAGTGAGTTCTGTGTGTTTGCTGTCTCATTTTTGGGATTTGGCATTTGACTTTAAATTTGCTGTGTGATTGACTATTTTTGTTTTTGGCCCTAGATAAATGGAAGCTTTATTGATTGAATTGTCCTTCAACTGGTTCCAGTTGAATTTTTTTGTGTGACTGAACCTATGTGCTCTAAACTGAATAAAAAAATTTTATCTCAGCAGGTTTGAAAACTAATGTATTAGTTATGTTATTGAGAATGTCAGGATAGACCATATAGAAAACTATGAAAAGAGCCAATTCTACTCTTGCGTCTATAATGTTCAAGCTCTTTTTCTCTGATTCCATCAACTGGGGCATGTTTTACCAGCCATCTTTTTTTCTTACTGCTAAGAAGATTCCATGTAACATACTAGTCTCCCTTTGTCATTATGTACAGATGTATGATAGCTACCCCTAAATCTTGGATACCTTGTTGGTAGAACTTGATGTCTTTGCAAATTCCAAGAACCATGTGAAAGACCTAACTTATTGCATCATTGATGTTCAGGCTACTGGGTACACCACAGCCCACAAAAATAAATACTTGTAACTATTTTCATCCAATGCATCCTGCACAATCTTTTCAGAGTTCCAAATATAAAGTTGATTCTTATACTAGAAGAGCCTCTCTGAAGGCTGTTTCCACAAGTTGGATCCTCAATGATTTGGTCTTTGTGAGGTTACCTACAAGATAATGGGTTGGTATACTGTTGAGCTACTGCTGTCTAGACGCTCTTTTCCCAAGCACGTGTAAAATTTCTTTGCAAATATCATCCCCCCTTGGCCAATCTTGAAGGAAAGATGTTGTGAATCACACAATTCAGGCTATTTCAATTTTTTCTACAAGCAGTGAGAATGTGTATAAAGGCTTAACAGGTTTTGCATTAAGTTTCAACAGGTGCCACATTCTTGTAAATAGCAACTTATCAATATCCACACACTCTGGATCCTATCACTCAAAATATTCTGATCCTATATCATATCAGGATTTCCTTCTTACTATGTCTTTCCAGTGACTGATTTTCATTTTGAAATACTATCTATGCAATGATGCTTCCCAAATAAAGGTTAAATTTATCCACATTTGTGTTAGTTTTTATATGCTTTAGTGTCTTTTTTGCTCTAAAAATACTAATAATTACATTGACCCCAGAAATCAATGTACTGGTCCTTAATTCACCCTGGAGTCTAACCTTTGGCTAACTCAAACCTAAACTCTTTTGTGATAAAGATTTTCTGCTGGGCTGTCTTGGATGTTGTTCAAAGACTCAAAAACAACAGTGACTGAGAGCTATGATTGGGCAGTCAGGAATATCAACTTGACATGTTCACTCTCTGGCAGGTATCTATGAGGTTTGAAGATCATTGGGGGAAATGAGCTCATTTGGTCTGTCTATTTTCTGTAATCAGGGACTCCTGTAGAATTGAAACATTTTATTCAGGTGAGGTTGATGCATTTCTAAGTATTTCCCAGGCTTGTTGGGCCTTAGACTCAATACTTGCAGGGTTGGACAGGTACTGATCCCATGGCCATCTATCAGCTTATCAGCCAATCTTCACTTGAAAATTATGTATCCAAGCAGAAAAGCACACTGCCTGGTTCATTTGGGGCCCTGAAGGGATGATAAAACCTGACAATAATAGTATATTTGTATCATTAAACTAGCTGTCATGTGTGAGCCTACTAGATAAAGCAGGGGCTGAAAAATAACCAGCATGAGCCAACACATGATGGGACCTAACTTAACCAAGCACAGTAGCAATTTTTTAACGATAGATCAAGGCCCAGTGGCTGGCAAGACAGAGCTAATGAGCCTTGTGAGAGCTAAGTATAGCATATCTGGAAACAGAATATGCTTGCCAATGTTTAATACCTAGGCATTGTTGGTTACTACTTTAAGAAGGTATGGCTAGAGATTGGAAAACTGGAAGCCAGTCAAAGCAGTGACAATCAAATAGATGGTCATCAATCACCAGAAGACCTTGGTGTGGATGTTGTACCTCCCAAAGCTCCTTGCAAAGTAGGTCAACAAGTAGTACAGGAAGGTATACCCTGCAATGGACTGGGTATAGTGTGATGACACAAGCTGAGGCCAGGAACCAGTGTTTGAAGAGTTGAGCTGTCCTGGATCATAGTGGTAGTCATGACCTAACCCTTCTGGTAAAGGCCCAAAGAATTCTGGTCCCTGTTGATATCCTCCAATCTCAAGGCAAGCTGTAAGCATAGCTGTGAAGATGAGGTGGATCATCTTCCTTGGGTTGGAGGTTGTAGGCTGGGGCAGACTAACTAAGAGTTGACTTGAAAGTTAAGGGTTGAAATTAGCTTTATTGAGGGTATTAAACTCAATAATAGCACAAGCTATTACTGAGGAGGGATCTTTTATTTATAGTTTTTCTCACTGTGCAAAGATTTGCAAATGGGAGCAGAAAGCAGGAGATGGGGAATCCCAAAAGCTTGGAAGATAGGAATGGCAGTTGGGTTTTGGGAAGATGGCCAAACTCTTGTTCTTTTGTTATCTGTTGTGGGTTTGGCCATTCTTGGCTGGGGCCAATGATCTTTCCTGGGCATGGGGTCATGCAGTGGTGGCAATTCATGAGGTTTTTAAGATCTATTGTTATCTTGGGACCCATGGTTTGCTTGGAGTATGGACTCATCCTTGTGACCTGGGAGTCAGAACCCCATTGGCTATGGGTAAAATTATTGCTCACATATAGAACTTGGGTTTGGCTTTCTTCTGGTGGGCAGGAATTATTTTTAAAATTATTCCCTTTTATCATGGCCTTTTTTGATTGGTTGCATTGGGTGGGTGTTTCTGATTGGATGAGGGTGGGAACTGGGACCCAGGTGGGTGGCTGGCAGTTGGCTGGGATCCAGGGAGCGAGCAGGTGGGTAGCTGGCTGGCAGCGGGCCCGCTGGCCCCAGGCTGGGCAAGCAGGTGGCTGGCAGGGGTGGGGGGGGGGGCTGGCAGAGGGCGCTGGCAGGCGTGGTAGGCGCCTGCCCAGATGATAAATTAATCTGGGGCTGGCCAAGTCCTGTTTCAATTTTTATTTTATTTTTATTTTTCCCAATAAATGGGGGGAATCCAATTCAAATTGTGCATTTCTTGGGACAGCATCTCCTATCTTTTCCCAGCTTGGTGAGTTGGCAGAGATTTGGTTAATATCAGGAATATTCCTGACACAATGAGATTTGAATCAGACGTGAGAGCACAGTTAGTTTGTGAGTTGAAGAGGTCTTGTTAGGATCAGATAAGTGGCAGAACTTTTTTTAGTTGTTATTAAAAATAAAAAGGTTGCCAGTGGCAACATTTTTATCTCTCACTGTTCATTAATATCTGATGAAAGATTATGGTCTGATATACCAGATGAGACCTTTCAGGGTCCACTATTCATGGTTTGGCTTTGGAAAGATTCAGTAAAATAAACTGGTCCAAAGAGTGCTCCAGGAGGCAGTAATACTCCTGAGCACCTCAGGCACCCTGATCTGAGATTGAGATATAGAGACCTGGTACCCTGAGGCTTGATTAAGTACAGTAAAGTGGTAATGTAAAAGCAAAAGAAAAAATAAGGGAGTAGGTTGGTTAACCCAATGTTCATGAAGTTTCTATTTGGTTAGAATGACAGTATTTAACTTTCCGGAGGGTTGAGGCTTACATACTTAGTAATTTTCAACATTGGCTCATCATGCCACTCTTTTTGCACTGGCTGGGTGGCATGTTTGGGCTCTTGGTTTATGGGCATTTGGTTGGTTGGTTGGTTGACTAGCTCTGTTTTCATTGCTAGTAATAAGTGCTTAGCTTGTGTGTGAATTATGTTTAGTTAAAGCTTTATTAGCCATGTGTTGCTCAGTTGTTGAGTCAGCCAGAATATTCTTAAATGTTTTTACCTTCCTGGGCCCCTGTAGGTGAGTCATCACAGGTAGGGGCTGCAACAACTATTTCTGGATTCCCAAATTGGATATTCTGGAAAGGCATTGTTATTCTAAAGCTTGGTACTTTTTTGAGTGCAGTTGCTGTTTATTAGGGCCTTGGGGGCTGTGGTATTCCCCAGATGTTCCCTGATGCATCTGCATAGGTTTCAGAGCCCTGGGAAGGTCTCGGCAGCATCTAAGTGTTGAGATTCAAACCTGAGAGGTTTTTGAGGCCGCTTCAAGACAGACTTATACCCGTACTTGATTTTTCTCTTACCTGGTGGCAAGGCACAGGGTTGATTCCTGAAGTGCGCCTTTTATCATCTGTGGCAGTTTGGGAACCTCTAATTTACCTTGGTGTTTGGTTGATCCACTGTCTTAGTTATCACCTAAGACTGTAATGAATTGGTGTTTGTTTGATCCATTGTGGCTTATTGTTTATATTGCTGAGCAGTTAACCTTTAACGTTGGTAAAACTATCTTGCGCCATCGGTGGTTTTCTTAGTGAGTGAACTGTGCTAGCTCCTGGCTGGATTTGGCCGGTTATCTCAGCAGCTGTAAGAGGTACAGTAAGATCTTTTATGCATCATCTGAAAGCTTAATAAATCAATATCACTTTGGCTATGGGTTCAAAAAGAGCCTTTGTTGGGCTTTGGATTTAAGATATGTTGAAAATTCCCTTTTATATATACTTATTGCTTTTGATGATGTACAGTTCGGTAGGTTAAGGTTTTGTTGAGTGGTGTTCAAAGGATAAAGGTTGGGTGTCAGATTTATGTTTCCATTAGATCCTGCTGCTATGATTCATCATTAAATCATTGCTTGGCATCACTTGATTATCTCAACTTGCAGATCCATCGCTCTTAGACTCACCCATATGTCAAGATTCATCAGTAGATATCTCGGGCCTAGCAGTCAATATATTAAAAGCCTATAGTTTATCTGGTCTACTTTAGATATCCATGATGTGAGATTAGTTTAGACTAAAAGGATAAGCCAGGTTGTGCTGTTGAAAATCATGGTCCATTTGGTTGTTCTTATGAGGCCGGAAATCTAGAAAGAAGTGGAGCTGGTTTTGATCGGCTGTTACAATCCTAAAATTCAAACCAATGAAGTGGTTGTCGAGTTTTGATATCTGATTCAGTTGTACTTACTTGGTCAGAGATTACTAAGTTGAGATCATGGTAAAAGTTATGATTCTAGCATGTGATTACTGCAGATCTAATGTAACGTGATTGTTTTGTAAATCATCTGCTTAAATCAAATAAAGTAGCTGAAAGAGCGGGCTTTGGACATTTTAGATTATAGACCAAATAAGATAATCAAGAGCAAGTTACTGGGGTTAAGTATCCGCGATAACTTTAGCGCCAGTCTGTTTGACGGTGATCAGCTGGAGGCAATACTAATTCTTGATATAGATGTCACAGCTGAAAACAAAACATTGGTAAATAGAAATAGAATTGTCGGTTAAAGTAGCATATTAGCGATGCTAATTCAAACAGGGCAGGGTAGTAAAATATTAGCCAAGGCAGCAATTAATCTTCTGGCGTTCTTTATACAGAAGCTGGGGGTATAAAATCGGGAGTTGCAATAGTGGTTTAAGTATAGAAGAGGGGAGGAATAAATCAGAACTTGGTGTACATCTGTTCAAGAGGACCCTTGAACTCTTCAGAGAGGGGCTTTCGCTTAAGTTTCTGGGAGGTGGTCATCAGCCCGTTATCGGCAGTCCATTCCACAGGAGTGAGGTAGCAGTCAATGATGATTTCACTGGGATTGAAATTAGCCTTCTTGCCTTCAGCCTGCATAGCCTTGAGCACTTCGACCCGAAGCTCGGGGGAGGCGGCGGCCTCGGCGAGATCGTGGAATTTGTCTAGGCCATTTGATTTGGCGTAATGGTTGACAGCATCCATGCCAACTTGAACAAGGGCGACTGGACGCGTCTTTGCCGAATTAGCAACGACGCAGACGTTCTGCACGTAGAGCACGTTCTTGTACTGCATCTCGAGGCGCTCCAGGGCAATGTACTCTCCATTGGCAAGCTTGGCCAGATTCTTCTTACGATCAACAACCGAAAGCGATCCGTTGTCATGATAGGTGACGATGTCACCCGTCTTGAACCAACCATCTTCAGTGAAGGCTTCCTTGGTAGCTTCTTCATTCTTGAAGTAGCCCATGGCCACTGGGGGACCACGGAACCACAGCTCACCCTGAGGAGGGTCACTGGTGTGGAAGTAACCCACATCAGGAACATCTACAAGTTTAAATTCAAGCGAAGGAGACACCTGTCCAATGTTGCTAGGACGGAAGATGTCAGGGGTACAGCAGACAGCAATACCGCAGACCTCAGTTAAACCGTAACCCTGGAACAGAGTACAGACAGCGTTAGAAAAAAACTCGCGGGTCTCATCCCCTAAAGGAGCACCGCCAGATACGGCATAGCGTAAACGCCCGCCCATCTGTTCACGGACCTTTTTGAATACAAGGGCGTCAAGGAGGAAGGTAGGTAGCCCAAAGCGGGAGAAGTTACTCTTGATGCGCATTGACACATCAAATAGACTTTGGACTACGGCCCCAGAGCTGTTGATCTTGTTGAGAATACCCTTGCGGATCATGTCGAAAATCTGGGGTACACCAACCATGATGGTAGGGGCAGCTTCACGAATGTCTCCCTTGCAGTTACGAACTGACATGTCGGTCAGGGTGCGGGGATTGCCATAGGCAATCCTGATACCCTGGTAAATGAAATAGCAGTCAACTGCAAAAGCTAATATATGGGCAAGGGGAAGGAAAGAAATGTAGACGTCACTTTCAGGTAAGAGATAATTGTTGATGAGAAAGTGGGCTCCAGAGGCTATTGAAATATTTCAGCAAAGGATGGAGTAAAAAAGCTTACCAATCGAAATGATGTTACGGTGGTTGATGACCACACCCTTGGGGTTTCCGGTTGTTCCAGATGTGTACATGATAAGACAAACGTCATCCTCGGTGGGGGGATTGTGCTCACAAGGGTTTTCTTTTCCTATCTGCATAAACTCATCAAACGAATAGATTTTAAGTCCAGGGCGGATACTTAGCAAGGCCTCGGACCTATCAGTATCAAGGGGCTCAGTAAGGATGACATGAGCCAGGGAAGGAACGTCACAAAGAATCTTGGTGAGAGTTCCGATCTGCTCGGGGGTGATAAAGATTGCAGGGATGTTGCACTCAAGAAGGCCATGCTTGAGACCTTCAGCGCCCAGGGTATCGTAAACAGTGATGACACAGATATTCTGAGTGTAACTTGCTATGATATTGTTAGAAGGGATAGATGAATATAATAGTACCATGACACATTGTAGACCAATAGCGACTAGAAAAAATGAGTTGGAGCAGAAAGATGGGAATACCTGGTAGGTGCGAAAATTGCTAAACGTTTATCTCCACCCAGTCCAATATGCTTCATAGCACAGCCAAGGTCGGTTAACTGTTGGCCTAGCTCGTTGAAGGAAACCCATTCATAGGGAGAGAGCTGATAATATTTCCAGGTCTTCTTTTCTTTTACCATCTCACCATCGACTTTGCGCTCAACTTCCTTGATCTCTTCGATATTGTCGACAATACGGCGCGAGCCAAAGCAGACATTGGGACCATGCTTCTCGATGGAGGTTTGAACGGCATGGTAAAGAGTATGTGAGCCATCGGGTAGGGTTTTGAATAGCTCACCGGAGTCCTTGGTGGCGTGGTTACGATAGACGGGAGAATGATCGGGCTCTTCGGACTGGCTGTGAGCAAAGGTACGGCAATAGGGCGCCATTTTGATGCAAGAATTGGGGTAAAGGATGTTGAGTTAAGCGTTATATGTGACAGCAAGTATTTTGGCAGTCAACTTTTCCCCTCCTTAGCTCAGGAGAAGAGCTCCCATCCGCCACATTCAAAACCCTCTCCTTTAATTTAGAATTTAAATGATTTCGGAAGGAAGCCAAAGCCCTATTCAGGAGCAGTTGATTTCACCCAGATATGGACCAATTAGCTTCAGCTCCAATCCAAAGTTGGCTAATCTTTTTTGTAGATCATTCAAAGCAGTTGTGTTAAGGGGCGATGTGATTAATGATTGAATTTAAATGCGGTTTAACAGAATGGGATTTGATAGGGCTTGGCTGAGAGCTCACGGTTTTTCAAATGATCAAATAAAAAAGAGCTTTTGATCTAAATTCATCTCAAGATGAAGAGAATAAGGGCGTCAACTTGTCTGCAACTAGGGCCGCTTCGGACAAGCCGAGGCCTAGTTCTGGCTCACTCCTTTTAAATATTTATTTTAACTTTTTAGATATAAAGTAATTCCATTTTGGATGCAGCGGCCCGGAGCTGGAAGCTAGCCGAGGCTGAACCGAAGCATCCCTAGCTGCAACAATAAGATATTTAATTCCATGGTTTGAAGCTTGGTGCTCTGCTTTAAGAAGGTAACCGCCAAAAATCGAAGTCGGGATCCTTTGTATTGTGTGCTGGATGAACTAGTCGGAATTATTGGTTCCGAGGGCTTTACGCGACAAAACTTACCAAATCTCGGATCTGGTTGCCCGAGGAAAAACCACAGCGAAGTGGCGCTACATAAATTCCACTAACTATACCACTCTCGCTCTCAAACACAATAGACGTCACTTCATTGACTGCGGTGTAAATTTCCAATACAGTATTCCCTTATTTACTTTCCAAGGCTACTGATCTACTTATCATCAACAACCTGTGATTATTTTACCTGTCTCTATTAGGTTTCTTTAAGCTCTGGTGAGTATTAATAAATTTTAAACTAAAGCTACTATTTGTGATTGTTGGGGATTTCCAAGGAGCTCTACTCATAATTAGAATTAATATATTAAATTAGAATTAACATATATATTTCGAGTCTGTCTGTCTGGAATGTCAGCTCGAGTGCACTCAAGCCGTAAGGGAACGATATGATTTTCCATATTATTTAAATTTAAAGTCGATGGCCAAGCCAAAAGCTTGATTTGGCTCATCCTTACATATTTGAAAGCATGAAAGTTGAATCTAGTGGAGGGTGGCCTAAATTTTATGGAAATAAGAATATAGGCTACTCGGACTGTAATAAATCTATATTTAACTGCTTGATTCTAAACACTGTTTCAACCCTCAAAACCATGGCGAAGAGACTTACCTGCATAGTTATCCTACTCCAGAATGTACAAGTTAAAGTTGAAAGAGGAGAAACATATTGTTTAAAAATAGGACTAAAGTTGGAATAATCTGCTACACTTCTAGATGATTGGATGGTTAAACACTATGCTGAGAATTGACTTGCTTGAGAACGAGAGCTTGGCCAATGCAAAGAGACACAATTCAAATTAGACACATGAATGTTAATTTAAGTAAGTTATGATTGGCTTACGTATTTTTAACTTATACATTCTGAATTACAATAATTGAACATTCCACTTGGATGAATCACCTAATCTAAGTGGATGCATATTGTTTCAGAGTTAACCTGGCTTGCCATTCCATCATCCTAATAAGGTTGTCAGTGAAGTAAACCAGTAATAATAATAAGACTGAATAAAATAATTTTCTTAAATTTAGAGTCTCTAGATAAGTTTTCAGATGATTCTAATTATAATGGTTCCAAAAATGATAGTTTTAGTTGCTCTAAATGCTGAGATACAGGGTAAAGTACTGAAATCGAGCCTACATCATAATCAAAGGTCTGACATCGATTTGATACAGCTGAAACACACTTAGTATATATAAGAAAACCAAAAACGCCATATCTCTGGTAATGTTAAGCCAATCTTAATGTACAATACCTTATTTTAAAGCTAAATATCACTCATGTATTCTGATAAAGTTTGGATAATCAAATATTAAAATTTTAATTTATTGTTTTAGCTTTTCTGGGCTAGCTAATAATATTTCACTTATTTAGATTCATGTTTTATATCCATACTTGAAATATACAATTTTGTTTTAAATAAATATTTAGATTTTAAATCAAATTAAAAAGGTTTTATAAAAGCTTGTATAGATAAGATTTTTAAATCCAACTAGTGATAAATTGCCTCAACCTAAAAACGCAGTAAGGTATATCAAATTAGCATATCAGATCCAATTTTATACCTGTCATTAAATGAGCCATCCATCTCGTAATTAGAGGGTTACAAGATCTACAAAGCCATTCATCAAGTAGAAGTATAGGTGTGTGTCATTAGCAACAGTTCACTTCTAATATCAAAGCAAGATCCAGAACAAGGATTGAACCCAGGTCCCTACTATCCTAAGGCCTTCCCGTTCAGAAGGCCAAGAGCATAGCTGCTCTCTTCCCATCAGTGGTAAACCTGAGAGTAATTTTGATGTGAACCCACCAATATCAAAATAATTGACATTGTCACAGAAAATCACAAGCAACCCACCCCTGTCTGGTGCCAGAAGTTTCTCCAAAGTGGTTAATTGCGACACTGGCAGGCCAGGCAGTGAAATTAGAAATTACGCCAATGATATATTGCCTAAACCTGCCCAAGATCCAATAAATGGCACTTGCCTTGTAAACTTGCCCAACACTGATAGTCATGTTGATGAATAGAAAGCTTCAGAAGTCTATACTACAATAACCTCCAGTAGTGACCTGCCCACACCTGACACTACCCTGCCACCTCTAGAACCCCAGCATCAGCCCACTCAAGCCCAAGAAGCCTGACCTAATAATGAGTCCTGGAAAGGTGGTATTTATATTCTTCACATCAAGACCAAACTCTATTGTCATCTTGAGTAATAAAGCTGTTATTGAAACTTTGGTTTAACCAATCCCTGCCTTATATCATACTTTTTCCTTTCACCTCTGTACAAATCCTACAGGCCCTGCTGTCACATCAGCAGAACCTGTGGATCCCACACCCATATCTTCCTGCTCTCCTGGTGCTCTATTTGGTCCAATACATTTCACTGATTACCTATTGACAAGTTCTTTTCTGAGTTCAACTTAGAGAGCATCCTCCTTGCTGATTCTTTGGCAAGGACCCATAAGCCTGAAACCTTTGGCTGAGGAGATCACTTGTACACAGTACAGCCCAGCCTCTTTAGGGAAAAAATAACCACCAGTCTTTGTATTTGGTTTCCATAGCTCCTACTGTCACCCCACTGCCCAGCTGCTGTCATGATCTAGGGGTTGCTGATGGGACCCCATGCACTTAACTATTTGGCATGATGTATATTACACTGGCAGGGTTGGTAGACCTCATGGCCCCTTCTAGGCCAATCTCTCCCTTACATTATTGAGTCAGCTCTAATATTGTGGTAAGGGCTCCCTGCTGGCCCAGCGGTCTTACTGCCTGGATCTGTCACTGCCCTACCCCTTACCTGGCTCCCTGGCAGTGAGCGCCTATTGCTCTTGGACCAGGGAAGAATCAAACAAAACTGGGCTGGAAAAAGCTGTCTCCCTCTTATAAGCACTAGGCTATATCTCTTTAGCAATGCATGGGTTTCCCAAAAGCTCAAGATGGAAGGCTGTATAGACTAGGAGCCTTGAATTCAAGGGTGGATTGTTTCTGAGAGGGGGAGCTTTATCCCAGATTTGAGGATCTCACTCTGCTTCCAACAGCTGACTTTCTGATAGCACAGCTTCCAAAAGGATGATGCCACCTTTGAAGCTTTATATTTATTTCAATAAAGAACCAGAGGCCATGCCATCAGGTTAAGAATGGCATTAACAGGGGTGAAGTGGGTACCAATCCAGTTGCTTAACCTGATTGGTCTTGCCAGTGAATCTGCACCAATCCAGTATGCTCAATGTAAGCTTAAAAGATACAGTTACCACCATAAATAGTTGCTTACCCAATCCTGGGTTATCTTATAGAGTGTAACAGTTATAGAGCGTCTATCTGGGTATTATTTTTCATCAGAGTTGTCCTGGTAAAAGGGCAGTGGTTTTTTCAGTGGTTAGGGTAAACTCAACCTTTTCAGCTATTCAGATATTGTAGGCTGAGGTAATATTTCATCTTCCAGGGAGAATATTAAGTATTCTAGCATTAGTAAAGTACAGGGGAATATTTGACTTTGGTGTATACTACAACCATTGGGAGAAAGGGGGCTAGGCTTACAAAGTCTGACATCCATTCAGGTGGAACCATCCACCAGGATGCTACTCAGTGCAGGACTAAAATGGCTGCTATGGGTGCCTCTAGGGGGAGAAAGTATGGGAAAGGGGGAAGTAAGCATTTAAACCCTTGGATAAAGCTCTCATTAAGAGCAATAAAGATTGTCCTTAGCAAGACAAGAATCAACATTACTAAGCAGGAGTTTTAAAAGAGATGAGGTGATGTGGTTCTCATGTGAAACCAGAATGGTTTTCAATGGTGATCTGGGGAAGGGTACCTTAACATCTGTACTCTGAATAAATAAAGGGTCTTCAGGAGACATTCTCTGCCATACACATCTCACAAAAGTGGTCATAACAGAGGGAAATGGACAAGATGTTAGAGAGGTCCCAGAAGCAACCCAGGATGGGGGACCAAGCTCTGCACTACCAGTACAAGTCTTTCCCAGAGATCTGGGGAAGTGGTTCAGAATATCAGAAGAATAGAAACCAGCATCAAAACCAGAGGTTTCAGGAAGGAAGTCAGCATTCAGGAGGTGTATCCAATAAAAACTGGTGGCCGTGAAGCAAAATGGCAGACAGGCCAAAGGGAAGCAGGCCAAGAGAAATTAAGTATCAGGAATAAATAAAGATAAAGAGAATAATACCCAACCAGATTGTTGTTTTTTATCAACAAAAAACCACACATGGATAGCCAGGGGAACAGTCAATTGCAGGAAGTTGAGTTTGTTTGATTGATTGAAGAGGGTGGCAGGATGAGAGTGCACCAAGCTAGAATGTTTGGGATGAATCCAAACTAAACTCTTTTTGTTTGGTAATAAAAAATGAGCAGTCAGGCAGCAGGTCAGAAAGTCCAAAGAGAATCAGGAGGTAACTAGCAAGATGGGAATCAGAACAATGGGTTTTATCAAGCAAAATGATCCACAAAGCTCAAAGCAAAGCTTTTTAAAAATCAGGATATTTATTTGACAATAGAGAATTGTTAATCTAGGGACCTGAAGTCCATTACTTCTTTTTATGCTAAGGAAGTAAGTGACAACAACTGAGTTTTTAGGGGGTTGGTAAGCAGTGACAAGAAACAGGTTGATTGGACAGGCTAGCCTTTCAATGGTCCAGGCCCAAGTAAAAGTAGGGCAAATGGACAGCTAGGGTTGATAACAGCCTGATTTGCTAAAAAAATATTCCTGAGAAAGAAGGAGTAAAATTTTGATTGCTGGTCAAAACTGTCTTCATAACTCACATATTATTAGAACAATTTTTGCAGGTCAAGGGGCTGACAGACCAGAAGAATTATTTGGCTGAGGTGTCAGTATTCCTGGAACATTCCAACATAATTTCTTGGGCCATGAGGCCAACATATCTAAGGAACCTGGGAGGGGAACATCTCTCTGTTGAACTGAAAGTTTTCTTAGATGGGGCCAACACCAAGCTAACAGGAAATCCTAACAAACCAGTTCCTCTTCTGTAGTTGAAAAAGAAGATTCCAAAGCTGAAGAAAGCTCTCTTCAGGAAAACGCCACAACAAATCACCTATCAACAGTGTGGGGAAGGTCCTCCAATTTTTTAGGGGTTGTGCCTGAATTCAGGATGTTTTATTGGTTAGTCCTAGAAAAAATATCCCAATCTAAGGCCAATGGGAGCCCACAGAACTTTACATATTTGATGCCCAAAAAATGCGGACGGGCAGGCAACTGGTCCTCAGGGCTGGCAACTCACAGCCCACATTGGCCTGGTTTCAAGTACTGTCCCAAATCTTGAGCTTTGAAGGAGAGAAGATTGTCTTTACTGACATAAATTATCAAATAACAACAGAACATGTTAAATAAATTTTGAATCTGTATCATTTGTCCTGATTATATATCACAATTCACTCTAAAAATGAGCAATATTATTTTTTAACAACAAAATTTAAACAACTAAAAAATTATGATAAAAGTAATATATATGTACATTATAAAATATTATTCTGACATTTTATATAATGTCTTATACAAGCTTAGCTGCTGAACTTTAAATATGACACTTTAGCAAATAAATGGCATTATGATTGTATTACCAAAATTATAATGTTTTTAATGCATCTTTTATAAATATACAGTGGTTTTCAAAGCTGTGATAAACAAAATTGAGTCATCTGTAAAAAAATTGACCAAAAAATCAACTTAGTTCAAAGCAAAATAAAGAATCAATGAACTTATATTGAACAATATATCAGAGTTCCATTCCATCTTTTTCTGAGTGGGGCTAACTTTTTAAGTTGAGTTCATTTTGCTAAAAAATGACTCAAATTTTCTTGTTGCCACCACTATGAAAACTCCTTTAAGATTTTTGAGCGTTTTTATGCTATTGTGCTAAAAAACATGAAGTTAATTAACATATTTAGCTGATTATAAGTTTAAACCCATATGCCAAAATACTTAATATTGTTGGCATAGGCTTAAAAATTCTGCATGCAACTTACAATCTACTTTTTCAACAATTGGAACTGTATAGCTTTCATTAGATTGTAACTAGCTTTGTAATTTTTTTAAACTATATAAAAGAAATAATTATAAAGCTCCATAATTTTAAATGCATTGGTAAAAAAGGAGAGAATTGTGTTAGTTTTTTTATTTGAGGTATAAAAAAGTAGAGCCCTTAAAGAGGTGCTTTTGTATGGGCCAAAATGTAATCAACTAGGTGGATGGCCCATCCAAGGGTTATGTATAAAATTAAATCTAATTTATCAATTCAATATATCTTAAAGGGTTTAGGTTTGGATTCATCATCATCTATTTAATTTAAAAGTGATTTTATTTGAAAAGAGTTTCTTAAATATTAATTTAAAATTTATTTATTTAAAACAAAATTGTATATTTAAGTGTGAATATAAAATATGAATCTAAATAAGTGAAATATTAATTCACACTAACCCCTTTCCGTTAGCTAGCCCAGCAAAGCAAAGCATAAAACAATAAATTGAAATTTTAATATCTGATGCCAGGAATTTGTATTGACTTCACTCTACCTTGGTTAATCTTGGCGAGCTTCCAAGCCATTAATTATAGAAGCTTCTGATGTATTACTAGCAGGCTTAATTGATCTAAGAAGCCTTCACAAAGAAGATTCAGATCAACTATTACAAGAACAACCAGGAATAACTTAGACCTACAATTATGTCTGTATTCTCAATTGGCTAGAGTTATAACAAAATACTCTAGCAAACCACTGGGTTAGCAGTAGAATAGGCCTTATAACAAAGTACTAAGAAGATCATGGGTTTATCCAAGGACTATAAAGGGTTGTGATTAATTTGCACTGGCAACCCACTGGTGCCACTGCAAATTCATGCTAAGAAAGGTCGCTTGGTGAACTGACTAACTATGCGCTAAAAATAGAGCCATTAATTAGTGCCGCCACTGCTGGCACACTAATAGATAATGCATGACTATATGATAACAAGTACCCAGCACAAGGTACTATTACATTGAATCTCATGCCATTGCATGGATGCCTGACTCTGGGGGTTGATGCTGGCGGTCTGGGGATAGAAAGTCTGACCAAGCAAGAGTTATAAGCGCCAGATGATATTATCCTGGCAAGAGAGTGCAAGCTCTATAAAGCCCATCCATTGGAATAATGGAAGGAAGACAAATTTAATAAGATCCTACTTTAGAAAATTTTCACAGTAGAAGAATCCAAGTTTGAAGACTGTAGTCAGGACTTGAAGACCTTAAGCAAGCCGCCAGCTTAGAGAGCTGCTTGAACAATTGCCTTCCTTGGATATTGCCTATTGTTGCCCATCTAAGAATCATACAGACATTGCAGTTAACGTATAAGCCATACAAGCATTCTATATACATAATGACCAAGATCTCACAATTACTTGATAAAGCAAATCTTAACCAGACCACCAGGTCTGATAGTCAGAACTAAAGGTTCTGATATCTGATTATACAAACCTCATCAGAATACATAGGTGATAATTAGATTTAAAATAAGAGTTGTACATTAATATTGGCTTAATATTAACAGAGATATGGTGCTTTTAGTTTTCTTATATATACTAAGTGTGTTTCAAACAAATTGAGATAAATATATATTATTCAGTTTAGAGCGCATGAACTCAGTCTAAAAACAAAATCAAAGTGGATCCAAATCTATTGTAATTTAATATAAATTCCTTGATTTTTGATTTTGTTTTTAGACTGAGTTAATGTGTTCTAAACTGAATAATATATGGGTCATTATTTTTCTTGTTATGCCTAGGTGCCAGATTGATTATTTTATAACTTAATCACATGATTCATATTCAAATTGTTCAGAAAGCTTAAAATACAATCAATCCCAAAACTTTTATTGATCTTGGGCTTAGATGATTTTTTTAAAAAATGAGTCATCAATTTTAGAATTGAAAATTGAAACTTATAGTATTACTGAAAATATCTTAAGTGAAACTACAAACTACAAACCAAAGATATTTATGATGAGTTTCATGAGAGAGTAATAGCATCCCCAAAGCTATAAATACTATTACAGTTGTTTTAAAAGCTATGGCAACAAGCAAAAACAATTCAGATTTAAATAAAATGAACTCAGATTTAAACAAAATTAATTTTAAACAAATTTATATTGATTTACAATAGATTTGGATTCATTTCAATTTCAATTTCATTTAAGTCCAAGTTCATTTTGTTTAAATCTGAATTGTTTTTGCTTGTTGCCATAGCTTTTAAAACTATTGTACCCTATCTTTGGCTCATCATAAATATTCTTAGTTTGTTTCAGAAAAAAGGTTGTTGTTTTTGAAAGACTGATAACTCTATTTAAAATACACACTCTAATAAGTTTCCCTACTTCATGAACTTGCCCCAATACACCACTAGCATCTTCTGATATTTTTGTTTCTCTGGTATCCTCACGTGATTTCAAATGATAAGAAATCTCAGAATATTCTGACAAACTTTCAAATGTTAGAGGTGAAGTATATAATTTCCCATCTTTCATCAAATATGAAAGATTAATGTGCATATTTTTAACTTCAAGCTCTCTTTTTATAGGCCTAAGTTTTCTTTCATAAATATAAAAGAATGAGTTTTGAGAAATATTTGAGCCTGATAGCACTGATTTATATAAATTATTTTCTTTTTTCTTCTTGCTCAAAAATATTTTTAAGATTATTAATATTGTTAATATAAAGCTCATTTTCTTTTTCCTTTAAAATTTTTGATATTACACCAAAGTGATCATCAACAATGCTTTTTTCATGACATTTAACAAAACAATTATATTTTATAGAACCCTTAATATATTTAAGTGCCTCTTTAAATAAGTAATATAAAAATTCATATGATCTAAAATGATTTCCATTATAAGTTCACACTTTTATATTTTTTATTTTTTTAAATCTATCTAATTTAAGAAGACTTATTGGACATTCACCTGAAAATAAAGAATCATGTGATAATATTTGAAACAAAAAATCATGATATTCATATTTAATTTTATTGTCTTCTTTAAAAACTAAGCAAACCCCAATAATGAGATATGCTTTTTGAATAGAAACAATAATTGGTCTCAATTGGACCACTTTCAACCTTTAAGTTTTCTTTATAATCTATAACTACAATAAAATACTCATCATCTAATTTTTTAATATCTTTTTTATATTCCCTATTTTGATGAACATAAAAGTCTTGGTGCTGCTTAATAGTATTTAATTCATTGTCTATAGATTCTGGTAATGGTAAGTTTTTACTTTCACATTCTTCTTTATTTTTTTCTAGTGAATTTTTTAAATTGCAAATATTGCACATATCAGTTGTTTTTTACTTTTTATTATATTTTTAGGAATTAATTTATAGTAAGTGGAAATTGAAACTGAAATTTCATTTTTTACTTTCATATTTTCATATATTTCTTTTTTTGTTTTAAGTAGTGAGTATTCAATTTCAGTTGAGTATTCACTCATTTATTTTTCAATATCTTTATAAATTTTTTCAGGCACTTTTTTTGTAAACTGACTTGTTTCAAAAGAATTTTCCAGCAATTTTTTAATTATTTTTAATTATTTCTTTTTTAATGAATAGTTCTTATTTTGGCTTTTTTGTTTAAGCTTACATTTTTATTTTTATTTATTTTTCTCAAGTATTCAAACTCACTTTTGGTTATATTAAACCCTATATCATCAAGATCTTTTAAAGAGTAGCTGGAAGTAACCAGAGATTGCAAGGCTGGGAGATGCTTTTGGGGAGAAGATTTCAGAAGATCCTTTAAGTTTTCACTGAACTCATTGCTTTTTTGATTTTGAATAGGTGGAAGGAACTGAGATCTCTCAAATTCAGTTTGATTAAGGAAGTTCTTGATGAAATTATCAAGATCATCACCAGCAATAAATAGGAATTTCTTTTTTAAAATTGTAATTTTTCTCTTTTTGTTGAAGCTCCCAAGGGAAAAAAGGGTAGCATGGTAGAAGTAAATTTAACTGAAGTGTGTGAGAGAGAGGCTAAACTAACTAAGTTTGGCTCTCATCCCAGGAGAATAATCCACCAAGACACCATCCAGTGCAGGACTGGTATGGCCGCTTGAAGTGGCGTCCACAGAAAGAACACAGCAGATAGTTGGGGAAAGTAGGAATCCAGGCCCATCAGGATCATCCCACCAAGCAACCAGGGAGCACGCTTGAGAGGATACTCTTTGACACCCAGATCATCTTCTTGGACCTGAACACCAGGGTCTACAAAGAGGAAAGTGTCAGGGATCCACTCTTGGGCGGCTGGCCTGCCGGTTTTGGGGGTAACTTGGGCCGGGTTTTTTGCGGGCAGGGCCCATCATAAGAGAGGAGCTAACTTTAGAAGGTAAGAAGCAGACTTCCCCACCCAAGACCACAGGCTGGCAGCTGGAACAATGGTGTCCACCACCTCCGTGAGGGTGATGTACACTATTCCAAAAAGCTTACTGGTATGGTCGGTCGGGAGGTCAGGGGAGGAGGTTGGCATTGGTTTGGGTGTTACGGGTGGTTCCATATAGATGTTGTAGGCCGGGAGATAGTTGAATTTTCCTCTAAATAGCTTGGGGGTAGAGAATATCCACAGGCCTTGGTGGTTGTATCTGATGGTGGATTGGATGCGGGCTAATGGGTCAAGTTTGATGATCTTCTCTGGTGTATAATCTTTATATTTGGGCTTTAATGAATATTTGGTAAAATGAATGGGCCCAAAGGGGACACCAGGTGGACAGAAAACTGCAGCTGGAGGGCCAGGAGATCTCAAACTGAACTGATAGACGGCAAATAAAAAATATGGCAGTAGCTGTATAAGCCAAAGTAACATAACCTTTATTCAAAAATGGCAATAAGTTTGGAGCGCGGGGTCCTTGGGTCTATATAGCACCCCACCTCCAAACTTAACATTTTCCATGGGGGGTCATCAGGGAATTGGGAAAGGCAGGGCCAGGGGAATTGGGTACTTGGGTCTAAAGGCAGCAAAATGCCGCTCAGCCCAGGAGTTCTTTCATTGGTTGAGGCTCTCAATTTAGCTACCTGATTATCTTGCTCTAGTGTTATGGTCATGGGGCCAGGTTGCAGGCCAATGCCTCTTTCTTGGGTTGGCTCTTGATTGGCTGCTAGTGTAGATTTCAAACTCATGAAGCTAATAGTTGTTGCCTGGTTGCCTCCATTAGGTGTTGTGATTGACACTCCACTTAGTGCAATAATTTCCTCGGCTTTATCTGTTTCATTGGATGGGCCATCATCTTCAGCGTCAGCTTGCGGGGGCTTGCCCCCAGAAAATGTGGTCAGGTGGTTCATAGGCCCAGCAGCCTGGGGGAATCCAGGTTCTGGGTTTGATTCCCGTAGATGGCCTGTGATTCCAGAGGAGGAGAATTGCCAATCCTTACAGGAAGGCATTGGAGAGTCCAAGCTTGGGACACCAAGCAAACCAGATCAAGAGCAGAATACTCGAGGTTGACACAGATAAGACTCAATTACCACGTTTTCACTGGTGGCCAGAATACCCTAAGCGCGTCCAGGGATATCCTCAAAAATTTGCATAAACTGGTTGGGGTCACTCCCCACATGGTAAAATGAAAAGTAAATACAACTCCAAAGATCTGGAGAAGTAGTCCATATCAACACCAAGACAGGGGCCAGGGTAAAAACTACAAATTTCACCAAAGGGACCAGCATTTGAAACAGAAGAAGAAGAAAACCAAAAGAGGGAGACTTGGGATTTTGCAGGTTTTCTGAACAAATTGAAAATGGGGAGACACTCTAACTACAGAAAATACTAAAGATGTCTTTTGAGCAAAAAGGGAAAACAACCACAGGCTATACATTTCCAACCAAACAGAAGGAAGTGTTGCTTTAACGTATATAGAGAGAAAATGAAAGCAAAGCAAGTGAGAGACAATTTTGAACTTATAGTACGTAATTATAAGGATTATACTACTAAATTTAAGGTTCAAACTAGAGTTTCAAAAGTAACTAAGGTAAGAGTTCACACTAATACTAACACTGATTCTAGGTGCTTTAAAGACAACGCTGTAAACCAAAGGAAGACAAAAAGGGTAAGGAAAGTATAACAGCTTTACTAACAGCTTATAGAAAAGAAGAGCCAACAAAATGGGCTCTAGAATATGTATGTGTTTTAAAAGCTTTATACTTTTATTGAGAATGAGCAAGCAGGGGACCAAAAGTCACCTGTTTTGCTTTAAGGGACTGGATTTTGGATTTGAAAGGTCACCTGACCTCTGTTGTGCATTTGATTGGTCAGTGTAGAATTTTTGTCAAAAATTTCAGGAGATTTGTATGGTTTCTCATTAATTTCCAACTCAGCCTCCAATTGGCTGATGCCTAAGGAGCCCTTCAGAACACCATTAACTCCAAGCTGAGTGGAGTTTAGTGAATTGGCAGGAGCGCGACCAGATTGTTTAGCCTTCAATTGTTTTAAATGAGGACAAAACCAAGCCAGCAAATAGTCCAAATTAATCAGGGATTCCTCCAAGTAGGAAAAGAATTCAAGACATCCGTATTTATCACCTGGGAGGGATATGCCAACACAAATCTCTCATCAACTATGTGCGCTAAATCCTCTAGGGAATTGAGTGGTTTGACTGAATTTTTGGCGGTCTTCTTTGTACGCCGGGTAAAATAGTCCTGTACAAGGCCAAAGGGGGGAGTAACTTTACACAAAGACATGGTAGTATTTTGAATCTGTAATTAGGTCAGATCTCTTAAATGTGCCTTAATGATGGAGTAGTTCTGATCAGAGTGTGGCCGTTAAATGGGGTCTTTTAGATTAGAAGCTTTGTGGTGCTTTAGTTCTTATAGACCAAGCTAAATGACACCATTCTGAAAGAAATGGTGTCATAGCTTTTGCTATAGTTTGAACTTGAATTTATGTTTGTAGAATTAATTAAATACCCAGTTTTTATGCATAAATAATTCATGTGAAGCAGCTAAGCATTGTTATTACATCATATCCTCTTTGTAATCAATGCAAATCAATTAAGATGTATTCACTTAATTGGAATTCTTCCACATGCTTTTAAAATGATAAAATATCAAAGAATTTCATTTAAAAAATGCTTAAATGAGGTTTGAAGCTCACTTGAACCTTAAAATTAATCTAAACAGGGATAAAAACATTCTAACTTCAAACTACCATAAAATCCTAAAGAATTGAGCTTTTTGAATAAAATAAAATGCAAAAATAAAGCTCTCAAACTTATCCTTAATTTAATTAAATAAAAAATTAACTTTTTTTATCTTAAAGTAATCTAATTTATTTTATTATTAAAATAATATAATAAAATCTGACATATGCTCTTTTAAATTGCTTTTGCTTTAATATTTGATATAGTATACATATTAATATTTTAACACCAATAGAAAGATAATATTCTTAGCTTCATTTTGGTAGCTTACAATGTAAAAAATATTAAATATTTGTTGACTTATTACTGTTTTAAATATAAACATTTGTAATTTGATTTTTTTAAAATTGAACTGTGTTATGCTGCGACTTGAGCAGCATGTGTATTAGAAAATGGCCTAATTCCTAAAATAATGACCCATATGTTTATCTCAACAGGTTTGAAAGCTACTTTACTAAGTGTGTTTCAGCTGTATCAAATTGAGGTCATGCCTTTGATTATGATGTAAGCTTGATTTCAGTACTTCACCCTGTATCTCAGCATTTAGAGCAACTAAAACTATCATTTTTGGAACCATTATAATTAAAATCATCTGAAAACTTATCTAGAGACTCTAAATTTAAGAAAATTATTTTATTCAGTCTTATTATTATTACTGGTTTACTTCACTGACAACTTTATTAGGATGAGCAATGGCAAGCCAGGTTAACTGTGAAACAATATGCATCCACTTAGATTGGGTGATTCATCCAAGTGGAATGTTTAATTATTGTAATTCAGAATGTATAAGTTAAAAATACGTAAGCCAATCATAACTTACTTAAATTAACATTCATGTGTCTAATTTGAATTGTGTCTCTTTGCATTGGCCAAGCTCTCGTTCTCAAGCAAGTCAATTCTCAGCATAGAGTTTAACCATCCAATCATCTAGAATTGTAGCAGATTATTCCAGACTTTAATCCTATTTTTAAACAATATGTTTCTCCTCTTTCAACTTTAACTTGTACATTCTGGAGTAGGATAACTATGCAGGTAAGTCTCTTCGCCATGGTTTTGAGGGTTGAAACAGTGTTTAGAATCAAGCAGTTAAATATAGATTTATTACAGTCCGAGTAGCCTATATTCTTATTTCCATAGAATTTAGGTCACCCTCCACTAGATTCAACTTTCATGCTTTCAAATATGTAAGGATGAGCCAAATCAAGCTTTTGGCTTGGCCATCGACTTTAAATTTAAATAATATGGAAAATCATATCGTTCCCTTACGGCTTGAGTGCACTCGAGCTGACATTCCAGACAGACAGACTCGATTATATATGTTGATGTAAACAATCACTTTTTGGTGGCGGTGAAATTAAATTAATTTAAAACCAATTTAAATAGACACTGGATGGATAAAGGGTTTCTATGGAGCTTGGGTACCAATTCCGGCGATCCATTTATGCCCAATGGATCATCAGCGTAATGTTTGAAATGCACCATGTTTTCTCGGAATAAAGTAGCCCATTTAGCCGAGTATATCTTCGCTACTCTAGGCAACCTTTGTAAGCTTCGTTTTTCACTCTTCAGTTTAATACCCCTTGATTTTAGTTACATATAAACAGTTTAGTAGAATTGGGGGTTTACGTATGCCCCTTTGTAAACGACATATGATGGTCTATAAATTAAGTCCTGGCAGGGGAAGGGGGCTGATACCATTAAGTGGATACTTCAGACCCAGGCTAATGGATATGCGAAGATCGTCATGATAAACAACTCCTTATTGACAAGATCCATCCAACCACGATATGGTAGGCAATAAACGTCCCACTGAAGGGTTCATTCCAACTTTGGTGAAAGCTTGATTCTACTTGAGCCAAATAGGGGTAACGCTGCTCCTAGGGGCAATCCACCGCAAATCCATATTCCAGTAGCTCACTCCTACATGGTGGGGAAGCTAAGCATCGCTGGATTTAAGCCTAACGTCCAAAGATCCACGAGGATTACTAGTTACATGCAAAACATTGTAACTGTTCTAAATTTCAACCACATGTCATAAATATGCTGATTTTTCTACATGCGCCATTCCTACCCGAAAAAGTGAACCAATATATCGCTGGACAAGAGGTGCCAAAACACTTTATAATAGAATATATATAAATCTGACTTCAAAGCCATCCACTAAATCTATTTTGTTGATAAACTTAACTAAACACCGTAAACCTTCATGATAAACAGCATTTTTAATCCAGCGGGAGGGCAAGTTGGTTCAAGGGAAACACAAACATCTGATAGGCAAGCAATACGGAAAACGTCAACATTCGACTTGCCACGAGAAAACGGGATACACTAAATCAATACTATCACAATCCGAGACTAGCTCTGAGTCTTATATTTGTCAAGACGTAAAATAGAACCCCGTTTAAGAAGCTAGCTTGATACGTAGAATAATCGGCTTTGGGCATGCTAATACCATCAAGTATTCATCCGTCGATAGTCTGATGGTAAAATCCGTTTATAACCAAATAGGGTTGGGATGGGCACCAAAATCTACACAATTGGTTTTGTGACCAAGCTTTGATTGGCACAATTGGTTATGTGACTTTGTCAGTTGAGCACAATTCATTTTGTGACCTTCATGGCACATCACAATTTACGCAGATTGGTTTTGTGTTTTAGGGAGCAGTACACAATTTTAACTGCTACATTTTGTGCCCTGCTCCAAAAGTCACAAAACAAATTGTATGAATTGTGATGTGACCAAGCACAATATCATGTGGTTTTGTGTTGTGTCTAATCATAAATATGTAAGCTATTCCTTTCAATTGAAGTAGATATTTATAAACATTTTGATTGGTGTTTCAATATAATTATCAAAAGCAAACTGTGGTACAATCAAATCTATCATTATGAGGTAATGGAAGGTAAAGCTTTAATAAATTTAATTTAAAAGATAAAGTCCCACAACTGAACTTATCTAACTTTACATCCTGTGCCTTGAACAAAATGACACCATCTGTTTCACTCTTGAGAACCATTCTAATTTTATATCCTGTGCCCCATCAAAAAATGAAATCATCTGTTTCATCCATGAAAACCACCTTTATTTTATATTTTGTGATCTACACAACAGAGTGAGGCACAAATTGTGACCTGCTCCAAAAGTTGTGATACAAAATAATATGAATTGTTTTATGAATCAATCCAAAACATCCAAAAAATGGTTTTGTGACACTGTGTTTTCACAATTGCTGTTTCCGTCCCTTCCCTATAACCAAAGCAGTTCAATTACATAATATCCAGGCTTGATAAAAATTATAGCTGGGATGATAAATTTAATCACAAGTTCAGTACAGTAGTTTTAAAAGCTATAGTGACAACCAAAATACCTCAGATTTAAACAGAATGATTTCAGATTTGAACAAAGTCCAACTATCAGGTTGAAATATACACTCTGTTAACAGGGATTTTTGGTGTTAATGGGCAAAATGGGTCAACACAGCAAAGAAGTGCTCACACACAAAGCAAAAGTATTCAAAATACAATCCAAAATACATTGATTCACAAAAGAAATGATGTGAGTTGACTTTTGGTGTACATATGGGTCATTATTTTAGAGATTAGGCCATTTTCTAATGCACATGCTGCTCAAGTCGCAGCATAACACAGTTCGATTTTGAAAAAGTAACTAATTACACAATTTATATTTAAAACATTAATAACTCAATGAAAAATTAATATTTTTTCATACTGTAAACTATCAAAATGAAGCTAAGAATCTTATCTTTCTATTGGTGTAAAAATTTTAATATGTATACTATGCTCAATATTAAAGCGAAAGTAATTTAAAAGAGCATAATCCAGATTTTATTATATGATTATATCTAATGATATAAAGTAGATTACTTCAAAGCTAATAAATACTCTTTTTTGAATACACAACAGATGTTTTTTATTTGACAAAATTAAAGATAAGATTGAGAGCTTTATTTTTGCATTTTATTTTATTTAAAAAGCTCAATTCTCTAGGATTTTATGATAGTTTGAAGTTGGGATGTTTTTATCACTGTTTAGATTGATTTTAAGGTTCAAGTGAGCTTCAAAACTCAAATTGAGCATTCTTTAAATGGAATTCTTTAATATTTTATCATTTAAAAATATGCGGAAGAGTTACAATTAACTGAATACATCATTTTAATTGATTTGCATTGATTACAAAGAGGATATGATGTAATAATAATGCTTAGCTGCTTCACATATATCACTTGTACATGAAAACTGGGTATTTAATTAATTTCTGCAAACATAAATTCAAGTTCAAACTATAATAAAAGCTATCACACCATTTCTTTCAGAATGGTGTCATTTAGCTTGGTATATAAGAGCTAAAGTACCACAGAGCTTCTAATCCAAATAACCCAATTCAAAGACCACATTCTGATCATAACTACTCCATCATTAAGGCACACATCAAAGATCTGACCTAATTACAGATTCAAAATACTACCATGTCCTCAGTTAAATTTACTTCTTCCATGCTACCCTTTTTTTCCTTGGGAGCTTCAACAAAAAGAGAGAGAATTGCAATGTTAAAAAAGGCATTCCTCTTTATTGCTGGTGATGATCTTGATAATTTCATCAAGCACTTCCTTACTCAAACTGAATTTGGGAAAGCTCAGTTCCTGCCAACTATTCAAAATCAAAAAGGCAATGAGTTCATTGAAAACTTAAAGGATCTCATAAAATCTTCTCCCCAAAAACATATCCCAGCCTTGCGATCTCTGGTTACTTCCAGTTACTCTTTAAAAGAGCTTAATGATATGGGGTTTAATATAACCAAAAGTGAGTTTGAATACTCAAGAAAAATAAATAAAAATGTAAGCTTAAACAAAAAAATCCAAAAAAATAATAACTATTTATTAAAAAAAGAAATAACTAAAAAAATAATTAAAAAATTGCTGGAAAATTCTTTTGAAACAAGCCAGTTTACAAAAAAAGTGCCTGAAAAAATTTATAAAGATATAGAAAAAGAGATGAGTAATTACTCAACTGAAATTAAATACTCTCTACTTAAAACAAAAAAAGAAATATATGAAAATATGAAAATAAAAAATGAAATTTCAGTTTCAATTTCCACTTACTATAAATTAATCCCTAAAAATATAATAAAAAGTAAAAAACAAACCGATATGTGCAATATTTGTAATTTAAAAAATTCACTAGAAAAAAAGAAGGAAGAATGTGAAAGTAAAAACTTACCATTACCAGAATCTATAGACAATGACTTAAAGACTATTAATCAGCACCAAGACTTTTATGTTCATCAAAATTGTGAATATAAAAAAGATATTAATGAACTAGATGATGAGTCTTGTGTTGTAGTTATAGATTATAAAGAAAACTTAAAGGTTGGAGGTGGTCCAATTGAGACCAATAATTGTTTTTATTCAAAAAAACCAATCTCATTATTAGGGTTTGCATTAGTTTTTAAAGAAAACAATAAAATTAAATATGAATATCATGATTTTTTGTCTCAAATATTATCACATGATTCTTTATTTTCAGGTGAATGTCTAATAAGTCTTCTTAAATTAGATAGATTTAAAAAAATAAAAAATATAAAAGTATGGACAGATAATGGAAATCATTTTGGATCATATGAATTTTTATATTACTTATTTAAAGAGGCACCTAAATATATTAAGGGTTCCATAAAATATAACCGTTTTGTTGAATGCCATGGAAAAAGCATTGTTGATGGTCACTTTGGTGTAATATCAAAAATTTTAAAGGAAAAAGAAAATGTACTTTATATTAACAACATTAATGATCTAAAAAATATTTGTGAGAAAGAAGAAAGAAGAAAAGAAGAAAAGAATTATACAATTCATCTTTAACTGGTTCAATTGTTTCCCAAAAAGCATTTTTTTATATTTATGAAAGGAAATTTAGGCCTATAAAAAGAGAGCTGGAAGTTAAAAATCTGCGCATTAATCTTTCATATTTGATGAAAGATGGGAAGTTATATACTTCACCTTTAACATTTGAAAGCTTCTCAGAATATTCTGAGATATTTTATCATTTGAAATCACGTGATGATACCAGAGAAACAAAAATATCAGAAGATGCTAGTAGTGTATTGGGGCAAGTTCATGAAGTAGGGCAGCTTACTAGAGGGTGTATTTTAAATAGAGTTATCAGTCTTTCAAAAACAACAACCTTTTTTTCTGAAACAAACTAAGAATATTTATGATGAGCCAAAGATAGGGTAATAGCATTTATAGCTTTGGGGCTGCTATTACTCTCCCATGCAACTCATCATAAATATTTTTGGTTTGTAGTAGCACTTAAGATATTTTCAGTAGTACTATAAGTTGCAATTTTCAATTATAAAATCAATGAATTATTTTTTAAAAAATCACCCAAGCCCAAGATCAATTAAATATTTGGGATTGATTATATTTTACTCTTTCTGAATAATTTGAATATGAATAATGTGATTAAGTTATAAAATAACCAATCTGGCGCCTAGGCATAACAAGAAAAATAATGTCCCATATGTTTACTATGTGAATTGGTGACAAAATACACCCAAGCGTGGTGAGTCAAAACTCAACCCAAAAGCAAAACACAATAGCAACTCATTATGTAAACAAAATCACTCAAATATTGAGTGCAATGGATTGTAATCAAGAATGATACCAAGGTATCTAAAATAGGGCACACAATCTGAAACACAAATTTTAAAAATATTGTGTTGGGTGTTTGAATTTGGCAGTAAAATCTGGGAAAAAGGGTGGATTTTTTTGAGTATTCTAAAATGGGCGTTGTAAAACCAAAAACAACTAAATAAGAAATAAAAAATAAAAAATCTCTAATTGGGATATTGGATGAGAAAAATATTAATTAAATATCCATATTCAAATAAAAAATTAAAATTAGAGAGTAGCTTAATTGAAATTTATTTAATATTTTATTAAATTCTCAAAATGAAAGAAACATAACAACAGAGTACCAATGCACCCATTGTGCACTGCGGTTGCGGTTGCCATTGCAAGTCAAAGAACAGAATTAGTGCAACCCAAATGCCTACTCAGGAAGGAGACAAGAGAGGTGAGTTCAATAGTGATGCTGCACTGACACAGCTGGTTCAAGGAGCAAAAGCTGCTAGGGTGCAGAGAATAAACCCTCAGGTCCCAAAGCTGACCCGGAAGCCCACCAAGGTCACCACTACAGAGAAAGTTAGAAACAAGGAGGTAGAACTTACTTTGTATGTGTTTGACGTTACGTACTGGCAAGAGTCAGGTCTGTCAGCCATGCTGGGGAAGGTGAAGCCTGTACTTGATACTAGCTACAAGCCCTACGTCATTGATGGCAACCAGAAAAAGGACAAGGAGCCTGATTTCTACAGAACTGATGAGGGACAGTTAGTGCTCAAAAAGATTGCAGCCTTCTACAACAAGGTACCCATGCCTTGCAAGCCAGTCCCTGAGCAGGATCCCAATTCAACTACTCCCGCAAAGCCCACCCAGAAGCGCATTCCTGACATCAAACACATCATCCTGCTCAAGCTAATGCAGGAATCTGGTGATTACAAGGCGGCCACGGCTCTTGTTGGGGTGGATACCAAGTACGCCAGCAAGACCTTCAACAAGTTCATCAACACTGGTTGAGTCCTTGCCGTGGAGAAATCCTTGCACGTGTCAACCATGATCACCAAGGAGCACAAATAGGCAATCTGCCAGTGGATAACCCAAGATTGCCATCTTGAACTGGAAAATATAAAGGCCATGGCCAAATCTACTTTTGGGGTTGAGGCCTCAATTTCCTTTTACTACCATCTGCTCAAGGGAATGCACTTTTCCTGGAAAAATCTCTGAGTATCCCCCTACAATTTTAATAGCCCAGCCAACATTGACGTCTGAAAAAAAATACGCAGAGGCATACACTGCCCTCAAAGCCAAAGGGACGTTCAAATTCTATTACATTAGCAAATCAGCATTTGCCTCATCTATGCAGAATGCATATGGGTATGTCCCAAAAGGCTCCAATGACGGGGTAGCTTGGCGTGCTGCAGTCTGCGCCACAGAATACTCAATGGTGGCTCTCCTTGATCCAAAGGGAGCCAAGCTGTATCAAATGATTTTGGGTTCTCACAACAGCGTACCTTCTTGTCATTCCTCCTATTAGTCCAGGAGAACCTGAGGTGCACAAGCCTGGGCTTCACCAATGTTATTGTGCTGGATAATGTTGGTCTCTACAAGATGACTGATATTCTTGAAGAATTCCCAATGATTTACACCAGCATTGCAGTGGTCCCCCAGCAATTGGCCACAGCAAATTTGCGCCTTCTCTTCCTCCCTGCTTATTCACCCTTCCTAAATCCCATTGAAGAAGTTTTTGGGTGGCTCAAGCAAGTTGTAAAGTGTGCAACCCCAACTGGGACCAAGGAACTATTTGATTTGCTGCAGGCCGGGATCCACACCCTCCCAGCTGAGACCATGGCCAAATTCTATGACCATGCTGATTTGTTCATCCCTGCGTGCTTTTGCCAAACAGCCAATCAATTAAAGGCTTAGCTTGTCCAACTTTTTTATATTATATAATTTATTATTTAAGAATTATTAATTATAATTTTATATTTAGAAGCTTCTAAGCCCACAATCACATTCAGCAAGACCATCAATGGAGGTAAGTTATTTATTTATATTATTTTATTTTATTATGTCATCTGAGGTTATCCCAAACGCTCAATACTGGATTACATGAATTTATTTATATCACTTTTGTCAAATAAATATAAAAATAGTTAAAAAAATTTAAATGTAAAATGTACCAGTTAGAATTTATTTTATTAACATATAATTTTATGCTTTTATGAAGACCATTTCTGCAATATCTTTTGCAAAACTTGTTTGCTAAAATAAAAATTATAAAAATTTATTATAACAAAAATAATATAAATTGAGATGAAATTTATTGGAATGATATTTTTATTAGGTGTGCCTATAATGAGTCCTTTGGTATGTACTCACCCAGCAATGGAGGTGGCACACAACCTTCACTGCCACACTGTAGACGGTGGATACACCCTGATTGAAATATTCTCAGTGGCTGGTAAAAGGGAGTAGGGTCAGGTGGGAGTGAAGCAGCAGCTTCTCTGGCGGGGCTATAGAACCGTAAATTCCAGCCAGGACCAGGGCATCTTGGATCACATGGTCAACTGAGTTGTACCCAGGGGGACCTTCTTGTTGTCCAGGGAGAGCTGGGCCTTGTCAATCCCAAGAAGAACCCTGTCTAGGTCCTCCACGCTGGCGCCCATTCCAAAGTAGAAGAGATACCCAAGGTGAACAATGAGATGGAGCCTTTGTCCAACAAAGGCTTCTGTAAACTCACAAAGTTTGTTGTATACTGTGCTGATCTTTTTCTTGTGCTTGGTATTTGCAAAGTAAAGCTCCATGGCTGCAGGGAGCTCCGTCTCATTGGCTCTCCAGGCCAACCTGAAGTCAGCAAAGAGGATTTTTGTCTTCTTTATGGCTGCTGTGTCTGCAACAGCCAATTTCAACACCTTGCGCCCAAAGTTCTCCAACAGGTAAGACAGGGTGTGCTCCAGGGGGTAGAAGAAGCAAGCAGCTGCATGGGCCTGGCCTATCTCTGGTATATTCTTGAATGGAAGCGTCACCAGGACATCCCAAACAAGCTCAATGAAGTTTAAATAGTAAGCTCCATTGAGGGATACCAGGTCTAGGCAGACCAGTTTGGCATCCTTGTAGGCAGTAACTTCCCACTCAGATGCCCCCTCAGCATGCATAAGCTCAGCCAATGCCTCCCTGGACATTGGGAAGGACCCATGGATGCGGTCCTCCAGCTCCTAAAAGACAGGGGGGACAGGAAAAGCTGCCTTGCCACATTATTAGCATAGTTGGCATAGAAGGTGGGGGGACAAAAGGGACCAGGACCCAGCGGAGTTCACCATCAACATCTTCTAAAAAAAGGTAAGTATTTAAGAATTTTTATTAATTATAATTTTTTAGGTTACCTTCTTGGGTTTCTTCTTTGCCTGCGGCTTCAGCAGGCTTGGCCATTCTTGGTGCAAGCAGTTGTGCGGGCAGTTCTTTATCCTCTGTTCTGGCATGCTTGGCGGGTTTGAGATGTTCATACATCTCTGGGTTGTCAACCCAGACAGACGTTGCAGAAAGATTGTATGCCTTAAACTGGAGGCCCCCAACCACTGTCTTTTGAATGTTTAGTAAGTGCTCAATTGTCTTCTCAGAGGTGTCTGGTATTTTGGTCATAAGGGCTTTTGCAGACACCTTGTCTATTTTGTCTCCTTCAAGGACAGCAGACTTAACTCTTGATTTGACCTTGCGGTCAATTTCTTTGATCTCTGCAATTGCAGATTCAAGGCCCTTCAAAAGCTTCTTCAATTCTCTCATTGATTTTTTACTAACATTTCCTTATGTTTTTATAGATTTTGCCCCAATAAAATCTGTATTATTCTGAAAATATTGCCTCTTTGTCTATTCCTGTTTGTTTTCATATTACTTCAATATCCCATTTTTACCCATTGTGTATATGTTTTACATACATCTCAATATGTGTTGTTTGCTTTGTTTGGCATTGTTTCCCTGGTTACCATATTATTTTTGGCGCTTGGCACAGCCCCTTGTGAAAATATTAACAACAACTTGGTGATCAGCTAAATTTGAATTAGAAAGTTATAGATTAATTGTATTTAGACAAAGTTGTTACTAATCCAAATAAAAAACCTTAATGATAAACTTTAAGTCAATCAGGAGCCAAGTGATAAAGTGACTGTTGTGACATAAAGGGACATTCAATATTTTTTGATGTATGTGCGCTAATTAATATGATTGGCTGGTTGTTTTATCATTGTGCGCCATTGTTGCTGTGGCAAGTTGTTGGTGGACTAGTGCTAACCCAGCAGCTGATTGGGCACTAGTCCATCAACAACTTGCCACAGCAACAATGGCGCACAATGATAAAACAACCAGCCAATCATATTAATTAGCGCACATACATCAAAAAATTATTGAATGTCCCTTTATGTCACAACAGTCACTTTATCACTTGGCTCCTGATTGGCTTAAAGTTTATCATTAAGGTTTTGAATTTGGATCAGTAACAGCTTTATCTAAACACAATTAACTTATAATTTTACAATTCAAATTTTGACAGCCACCAAATTTTTGTTAATATTTTCACAAGGGGCAGTGTTTGGGTGCTAAAAATAACTGTTTTCTGGATATAAATGCATGGCATTGTAAATATACAATTTTATAGAAATAAGCTGAACATAAAGAATAAAACCAACTATAAACAAAGAGAACATAAACAATTTAAATTAAAAAAGATAATATAAATAAAAAATGTTTGGTGACAGGGGTTTATTGGGACAGGGAAGCGTGATGCCTAGTAGGCAGAATAGCGCAGGAAGGAAGACAAAGAGGCAGTGCTGTCCTGGGGGGTCTGGGATTGGGTGGGTGAGGCTGGAAGATGGGGGGTAGTTTTGGCGGGGGTAGGGGTAGGAGGATTTTGCATGATGGCCGCCATATACCACTTGTCATATTCCTTGTCTGCCATTGCCTTGATTGGCTGGTAGGTGGCTGTGGCACAGGGTGGGAGGCAATTATCTTTTGGCAATTTGTTGCCCATGTTCACGTGGAAACCCATTTGGGAAAACAAGTCAGCCACCACTTGGTGACCAAAGAGAGAATTGTGGTCAAAGACCCCAAGATAGAGGCTGTTGAAAGTCTTAGGGCAGCGCTCCTGGAGTGAATCTCCAATATTAAAGAACACAACATCAGCCAGATGGATGTCAGCGTGACCATATGGGTACACAGAGGCTTGGTGCCCGTGTTGCTGGATGGCCTCAAGGGTGGTGGAGCCATCCCTCATCTGGTGGCTCAAGAAAACTAGGTGTTTGGAATTCAAGCTATCCAGGAGTTGAGTAATCCACTGAGGATGTGGCTGTACTTGTAGCCATTGATGAAATCTGGGTTTGTCTGATAGTAGACAAAACCCTTGGCTGAAACAGCCAGAAACACACCAATGAACATCCCCTTCTTGACCTTCTTCCTCTCTTTTTGGGTGGCGGCTCTTCCTTGGGCGCCAAAATTGTCAAAATCTATCAATAGCTTATGATAGGAGACAAACATGACGTTATCTGAAAATTTTTTCAGGCATTAAACCAGGGTGGATTTGATGGCGGGATCATACAGGAAATCCTCAGTGCCATCCCATTAGTTGCCAGCAAAATTGGTAAGAATCTGTAAGAAGCCACCTTTCCATGCATCCAGAGCTGCACCATGCGCTCAGACACCCAAATGCCATGGTGCGCAAGTTGTTTCTGGATCTGGGTCAGGGGAAGCTTGGGGTCCTGCTGAAGAAGGTCAAGCATAATAGGGTAGGCTTCTGTGATTTGGGACTCAGGGGCCTTCTTGGGCTTATTGGCTGTCTCAATCAGATTCCCTCTGTTCATCAGGTTGTTGAATTCCCGCATGACAGTAGCTTGGGTAAATTGCAACTGGGCAGCAATCTGTTCCCAGGACAGACCCTGCAGATTCAGTGCCACAATTTCCTGGAGAAATTGGGCGGTGATGATTTATCACTTGGGGTGCTGGGCCGCGGGAGCTAAAGCCTGCTTGGCTGTAGGGAAACAGGTTGGGTGGTGATAGCAATTTTTCTGGATTGAGGTTTCCATCCTGATTAGTTGGTTGGCAGGCAGCTTATGCAGGGGTGGGTACAGGAGCAGGAGGAGGGGCAGAGCTAGACACTACATGACTACTGAACAAGTCAAAGCCATAGGGGTTGGAGGTCAGGTATAGGTCAGCTTCCTTGTTACCTGCCTCAAAGGCTTGGGTATAAACAGGTGCCTCCACACCCTTATCCTTGCCTCCATTGAAGCTGGCTTGGCTGCTGGCACTGTCAAAAATGTTGTAGCTGTTAAAAATCATTGTAAAAAAACCTAGGATAAAATCACTAAAAGTAGAAATTTAAAATTTTATGGTATGATTTTTATTATTATAACCATTCCATATTTGAAAGGCTCTCAAAATCATTTCACACAAATTAGGATCCATGAAAATGAATAGCTGTTGATTTTCTGTAAAACTGTTATACTTCTATTTTAGGCTGCTCATACTACACATCTTGTGTGGCTTCATTTTGTTTTGTGCTTGTTGAATCTTGCTTCTAGATTGCCCAAATTTTGTTTCATTTTAGTCCTTCTGTTGGTGCCTCATTTAAATCCTGGTTGGATTATAATATACTCCAGAACAGCATCCATTCATTTCACTTGTTGCGTCAGTTTATTTTGTTTGTGGTTTAAACTATGCCTCTTGATGTTTAATATAATTTTGTATAAAGTGATAGTGAAATTTTGTTTTTGATTTGACAGTTCATTTATTAACTAAGAATATTTAAATTATTTGAATCCTGAATCTTGCGCAGCTTGGATTTTGTTCAAATCTAAGGTATTTTTGGTTGTTGCCATAGCTTCTAAAACTACTGTATATATGATGGAGAAAATATATAGCTTATATAGAGTTACTTTGCTGCACATAATCATAATCCAGGAAAGAGGAAGTATCATTTAAATAATCCAATTTACATTCAAGTAGTGGGATGTACAAAACCCTAGGAAGTTATGATAGCTTATGAGAGCTTTTACCCTTGTTGGGTGAAGAGGTGGCTGATCTAAATCAATCACCCATCCCCTCTTAAAAAGGCTATATAATGAGAAGATAAAGGCTGATTATTTTATCAATGTTTTATTATTGACCTATATACTAACATGACACTCAAGAATAATCTGATAGAGACAAAGACCATACTTGAAGAGGTGCTGCTTAAGAACCAAGTCCTTTAAAGAGAAATCTAATCCCTGAAAAAGTCATTTTGCTGAATACCAAGATATTTTATCTTTAATACAAGGCTAGAAGTTATTAGCTATCAGAAGAGACCATACTGCCACCATAGTAAGTTACTGACACCAGGGATGAAATTAAGGATAAACCAGAAGAGGAGGCTGACACCAGAATTTTATCACCCACCTAGAAGGGAGAAAAAGGCCAGAGAAGATGCTAACACCATCAAAAATTCTAGCAAGAATGATACCCCAAGCTTTCTCACACCAGGAAAAGAGCAGCAAATATATATGGAACAGAAGAGCAGAAACATTCAGAATAACATAGCAAAAAAGGAAAAGTATCAGATATAAAATGGGGGACCCAAAGTTCTGGTTCCACCCTGACCTGATCAATCTCATGTTTAATGTGCCAGAATCATAATCACCAGCTCAAGATTTGACCCTGGCCCAATACTAAAACCTAACCAATTCAATAAATAAACACACACTGCAGCCTAGTGCTAACACACTCTTAACCCCTTTTGGATCGAAACAATAAACAAGGAGCATAAGAATAAAACCATCATGACTTTAAATAACTTTCTAAAAGTTGATTGATAACTCTAACATGATCTGGAGCTACATTCAAAGAAAAAATTAGAATTAATATTTAATCACTTACCTTCACTCAATCTGAGACCTGGGGCCTTGCCAGTGCCCAGAGTTCCCTAGAAAATCAGCTAGCTTGCCTGAAAATAAGTTAACCAACAGTGTGAAAAGCATTGCCAACTGCCTTCCTAGAAGAGAAACCCCATTTCTGACTGTGAATGGCCAGGGGTTTATGAGGCCCACGTGCCACAAAACCCTGGCAATGAAATTAACCACAAAATTGGGCCCCTTTGCAGTCAAGAAATGATAAATTGGGAAAGCAATTATTCAATTTTTCAATTGGGCGCTTGATTGCTTGCAGATTCTAATAATAGCTGTGTCACCTTGGCATATTTCAGCCAAACTAAGGTTCCTGTTATACCAGCCAATGTGCTTTCCTCCCCAGGTCCCAGTGCAAAATTTCCAAGCCATTTTGCAAGTATCACTGAAAATGATGCCACCAGGTCTCTGGTGAAACAAAAGGCCAAGTATTCCTCAGTAAGTATAAGTAGTGAGGAAGAGGAGCCTTCCTCACTGTTGACATCTTAAAATAAATAACTTTATGCCCAGGACCCATCACTTTCTTTCAGGAATTGTCTATTCTTGCACTAATATAATTATTATGTTGGCATCTTTTTGCAAATCTACTACACAATAAAATTGTGCCTACCTGTCCCCTCCTGGGTCTGCTCCTGTCTATTTGGGTAAGTCATCTTGCACCATTGACTTGAAGTTCTTTCACCATCACCACCTGGATCTTCCTCCTGGTCATTCTAGAGGCCCAATTCCAATCATAATGAAGGAGATCCACTCCACTCCCCCCTTGCCCAATGAGCCTCCTGACCAAGACTTCAGTAAGTTGGAGTTCATCTACATTACAGTATTAGAGCTGGCCAATCAGGTTGTACCCCATACTGGAAGTTGGCGCCCCCTAGCCACTGCTGTGAAATATATAGTCAGGATTGCACCAATTGTGTACATGACCTTTCAGGCCCGGCCTGCCTCCACTGTGGGAGTCCAGCCAGACTCTAGTATGGGTTGTGACACAAAGCTTCCAATTTTTCTGTGGGTCCTTGGTTTTCCCTGTTTTCACCAGTTGCTCCTCCTCCTGCCTCACCCAGGACCATCAATTCTGTGGTGTTTCCAAAAATTCTGGCCCTGGTTGTTAAATTCTTGGTCTTCTCCTTGGTGCCCACCCTGTTATTAATTTGGTCTATCCCACCTGATATTTGAGGGCAAATATTATCATCTGCCTCCTTGGTAGGAGAGAATCCTATCCAGCTCTTATATTTTCTTGAGATCTGCCCGGGAAAGCTAGCAATCTGCTCTCCACTGGTAAGACCCTGATGTGCAGTTTGACTAGTGAAGACCTGGAATTTCTTCTCCCCAGTGTCCCTCCTAGAGTTCCCTCAGGAGGAGGTGGTCCTGGCATTAGACCATGTTGAATTGAGTAAGTCTCCTAGCTGCCACCTGTGACAGAAATTGATGGATAGTATGAAGAGGTCTTCATGTGGTGGGGAATTACCACCCACATTTGCATAGAGTTGATGATTAACCACTATCAAAGCTTTAAATACTGTTTGGTAAAATTTCCTAAAGAAACACTGGAGTTTAAAAATGATTAAACCCAAACAAAGGAATCCTAGGTATATAGCCTGAGAAGAATTAAAGTGTCTTCAGCATAGAACTCTGGGCATTGGGAAGATTTAAATGTCTCAGTTGTAGATTCAGCAGGAAAGACACCAAAATTTGGAGGCATTGTAACAAGATTAGAATGCGCCAACAACAGAGTACCCAAGGCGGGGCCCAATCTACCAGTAATAATTTGAATCAGGATCAAGTTATAAAGGATGTAGAAGAGTAGACCAACTACCAGATACATTGTTAAAATAAAGTTAGACCAGGAAAATATTTGATTTATTGAGTAATTTAGGGAGGACTCAACTCTTAAGAGTTGAACAGTGAAAATTTTTCAATATGTACCAAATTTTGCCTAAGAAATACCACCTGGATCCACGGCTCATATTCTGTCTACATTATCTAAATATTACCTTGTCCTGTACGCAAAAAAATCTTGAGTGATTAATTTCTGTTGACCATTTTGATAAGTGAGGGTGTATCAAGTGACTCTCAGATTACCTCTATTTATCAGTTTCAACCTGCACAGGGTAATCAAATCAAGCTGCCAAACCAGGGCTGTTATGAAGAAAGTCAAATGGAAGGAATTATACGCCCTTACTGCACCTGTAACTGTTTTCAGAAAGCTGCTAAACTCTTGGAAACATTAGAAAATTTAAATGCTGTCATAGAAAAAAAATGGGTTAAAGCTGGAGTCGCCTGGATACCACTTCAAATTCTGGATCTGCTCCTGCTCTTGCTGTCAAAACAGCAGCCTTGAACCACCAACAAGGTTCCAATTAAGCAAGTTTGTGACCTGCAACCCAACTTCCTAGCGACTTGGAGCCAAACTAGGAAGTCAACTCAAATTTCCAAAACCAACAACAGGAACAAATGATGATCCCTTATGGTGGATACCTTGTTTTGGCACTTGACTCATTACCAGGATCAGGCCATCCTCTTCACCATTCCACTGTGTGATCAACACTATTATGTTCCTGTTATCCATGATTTATAATGACTATATAATACCTATCTCCAAATAAATAATATTATCCAGTTTTCAAATATTTTTCCCCTTGTAACTCTGCTAAAAAAGCACAGTTACAACATCACTAATTAATTAAGATAAATTAGTCACGCATTATTTGTTGCCAAAAAAATATGGCGCTTGATCTGCTGATTGCCAGAATTTTTCAAATTATGACGTCATCAAGTCAAATTTAACAACAGTCCTCAAACTGCTGAAAACATTTGTGCCAAACAATCAGAAGCTGCAACATACCCCCATTCTCACCAGCCCAAAGTCCCTTAAAACTTCCCCCAAATTCCCCACTAGAAACTTGTTTCTAGATATCTTACTTACCCTTGAATAAAGAATTTTTCCAGAAATTATTATTGCTCTACTGGGACTGTTTGCCCCTGTCCTAGAGAAATTGACTGCTACAATGATCAAAGAAGCTTTCAGTTCCTTAACTGCTACCTGGCCTGATCCCTATATGATCTCCCCTTTGGATTTCTACTCTGATTTGCCTCTGCAAATTACCCTTTTTAACGTAATCTCCCTCTCCATCCTCTGCTATACTACTTCCAGTGCCAAGATGCTGAAGCCGTCCTCCTGATTTGGTCTCCTGTTGCTCAAGAAACTTACAATTTGTCTATTATACCCTCATTGTTGTCCTTGAATCATGCATATTATCATTTCACTCTAACAGGGGCAGAAGTAACCCATTTCCAATCAACAATATGATTTAAATCTGTCAACTTGGTCAACTTAGTTAACTTTTTGCCCAAATTCTGAGCTTTTCAATTAGGACAGGTAATAACAGGCATTAGGGAAACTACTGTGACACCACCATTTGCCATTCCTTCCTTATTATACCCCAAAAAGTACTCCCTGGTTGCTCACTGGCATGTTGCTGATGGGGTTGAACACTTACTTTCTATAATTATCCCCTGTCTTGTCCATATGGATGACTTTACAAGTGGTTATTTCAGTCTTGCACTGGATGATATCCTGGTGTTTCACCACCAGGATGAAAGTAAAGCTTAGTTAGCTTACCCTGCCTCTCTCACAGTTTTAGTCCGCAAAGTGTTAACACTTCAAGAAGTTTGAGTAGTGGACAATTAATTTCTTATTTGGATTAATAAAGATCTGTGAAAAAGTGAAGTTTTGATTTTTTAAGAATTAGTTGAATTGGAGGCTTTTTTTATTGGTGACTATCATTAGTTGGAAGTCAGTGTCAGGGCCCAGAGTGCCCTGGACAGTCAGCTGGTCTCTCTAGAGGTGACTAAACATGCAGCATGGAAACCCCCACAAAGCACTTCCCAGGGCAAAATACCCCCTTTCCACTAACAAATGGCCCAGGATTTGAGAGGCACACAAGCCTTGAATCCCTGGCATCAAACCTGTTAACAAATCTGGGCCATCTACCTATTGGGAAATGGCACATTGTGAACGCAATTGGGCAATCAATCCTTTGCAGGAGATAAAGATAACTGTAGCAACTCACCAAGCTACAGAATTCAAAAGGTTCATGTTATAACAGCCAATGAGAGCTCAACCTCTAGCCAAGCGCGCAAATGTTGCAACTGAACCAATGAGGATTCAGTATTTGAAATTGGGGAAGACAACAGTCCAATAGAAAGGACAGAATAATAAGGATAAGGTATTGTTTATTGTAGAATATTGTGATTAATATACTATATGGGGAAAGCCACAAGGCCACAAGGGGGTGGCATAGTGGGGAGTTTCATGTAGGGTTTGGAGCCAAGGAATAACTTGTGCGGGGATCAGCAGGTCAAATTGGCAACGCTCCTAATTAGGATGAAGTTCCCGCCATTTGACATTGCCACCAGATTCATTCATAACGTTAGATACGTCAAGGGGCAGCTCATCAAGCGCCCCCTGTGTATTGTAAGATACTTTGGCAGGCAAGGTTTGAACCTCGGTTGCAACACCCCCCTTGCCCCTGCTCGTTGTCAGACACCAGGACTAGAGTCTGTGGAAGGTCTGAGAAGGTCCACACAAACAACCTTTGTGTGGGGATGGCACAACAGGGGTGCAAGCAATTGTGGTGAAGTTTCTTGGTGTTTCCCTGGGCATCCTCAAGTTGGTAGGTGTGGTTGTCATAGACAGCAACTACTAGGGCTGCTTGCTGCAATTGACACTCGGGAACTGCGCCACTCTTCTATTAGAAGATTTGGGCGGGCAATTCCCGGGGATTTTTTGCGGCAAACGGCAAAAAATTGCCACTGCTGTTTGAAACAGCAGTGAAACCTGCATGGCTAAAAATAGCCTGCGCGGCACAAAGCAGCAGCTAGGGAATTTCAACTCCCTTGCTGCAAAAAAGCAGCTCTTAAGAATAATGGAGCTGTGTGGCTTTCAGGGGCTGGCTTTGGAGCAGCAGCCTCCATTTTTGATTTGATCAATAGCAATCCCTACCCCCTCTAAATTCTGATGACTAATAAATACCTTCAAAAATCATCACATATAATTTCAAATTAAAATAACTATTTAATCAAATGACTTTACTAAAGATAAGCTTTACCAAGTAGAGAGAGTTGTTCAAATCTTACAACAAGTTTTGTGAATTTGAATACCAAGACAGAGACAAAACTATTAGCAACTACTTTGAAAGGTTGAAATAAGCTTACTTAAGCTTGTTCTTTAATAGTATATATACTTCTGTATCATTCAATACTTATTTTGTCATTATATTTTCCAGTTAAAGTAATAGTTTTATTGTGTTGCTTTTGCTAATTAACTAAATTTCAAATTTTGAATTTCTAAAATAACTATTAAAAACTGAAATGTCATAGATATGATCTTTATTCTTATATCTACATAATTTCAATGTCCACGTTATCAGCTAGCATAGCTCTGGTTTCTTTAAGTTTCTTCAGGGTTAAAGTAGACATATGGTTCCAACATATTCCAAGTAGATCAATAGCACTATTGAATTCACGTTCTGATGCTGCACTTGTTGCTTGACAAGCAAGTATATCTCTTGCTATTTTACTTAAGGTGGGGTACTGTAGAGAATTTTCCTATAAAATAGATATAAATGACAAAAAATAATATTATAATTACCTTCCAATAACTCAAAATATACATCATGGTAACATCACTGTTTAAATATAGTGCTAATTCACCTACATTTTTTGGGCCTGGTTTTGTTTGAGCTGGAGAACAAATGCTTCACAACTGTTTTTGGGTACAATGCCAGTATTATGTTGTGTTTCAATAGCTGGTTGCACATGATACTCAGTGTATATTTTTTGGATTGCATTTTCAGCTAGGCCATATAGTTCAGGCACTCTTTCTTTAAAGTAAAAGAGCTTATATGCAGGGTCAAGTACTTGTCTATTAGCAATAATAAGTTAAATATTTACCTATCACAACAAGAAATATATCTGTAGTGTAGTAAGAATAATAATTTTCCACTTTCTTATATGCTTCTTCAACTGGTGCACAAAGCTCATGCTCATATGAGAGCTCATCAATCAGAGACTGAAGATGAGCTTTCACATCAAGCACAGCTACTAGTGCTGAGGAAAGAGAGCATGACTTTGATGGGCATACTAAGGAAGTTGTCTTGTCAAATATGGCTAAAGTACTAGCCAAATTGTAGTAACTCTCCCATTGAAGAGTATCATTTACTTCTTCAGAGACTAAATCACATATAGCCTATAAAATAGCTTTTAGTACACAATTTCATTTTGTTAAATTCAAGTTTTACCTGTTTGTTTTCAAGGGCCCATCTTATCATATCAAAAGTCAAATTCCATCTGGTTTTTACATCAAGCTTTGGATTGGACTCCTTTAGTTGATGAGATGCCTGATGAGAATGAAGCTTCTGCAGCTGGCTTTTGCTGCTCTTGATCTCAATAAGAAGCTTTCTCAGGCAGTTGATGGGGTTCCCTTTTGAGCGAGTTACCCTATTAGAGGATAAAGAGGTATCTGGAGCTTGTGAAAATATACGCTCCAGGTATTCCTGTATTTATGGATCTTCTGTCACAAAAGCCTGGATTGAAGGCTCTTCTATGATCTTCTTTCCCTCAACCCCTGCTATGAGTGTCTGCGCTGCAAGATGAAAGACATGTGCAAGACAACGGATGTGAAAATTGGACTTTTTTGAGAAAAATCCAATGCCAGCAGTTTCCTGCTGAAGAAGCTCAATAAACTTGACGTTTGATGATGCATTGTCAAGAGTGATTGTTGAAATCTATAAGGCATGAATTAGGTTACATATAAAATTTAAGTTTAACTAGTTTTAATTTAAATAAAAGTTTACAAAAACATCATTTTACCTTATCCTTGATATTGTACTCTGATACAACTCTGTTGTATTTAGCCAGAATATTGGAGCTGGTATGCTTGTCAGGGAATGGGATAAAAGCCAAGAGCATTCTTTTTAGCTGGAACTGGGAATTTATCCAGTGAACCGTAAATGCAATAAAAGAGTTCATGGTTGAAGAAGTCCATATATCTGTTGTCAAAGCAAGCTTTGAATCAACCTTGCTAAGAAGTTCAATTTTTTGCTCCTCATATTGCTTGTGTGTGTTCTCCAAGCATGTTTGAAAATATTCATGCTTGGGAAAGGAGGTCTTGGCCAATTTTTTGCTCAAGTGATCACAGTGTGATTCAAAAATATGACTCAGAACTGAATCATCAACAACAGTAAATGGTAAACCAGCGCAAATAATCCATATCATGACTTGATCAATCAAATCATTTCAGGATAAAATTGCTTGAACTCCAACCGGTGCAAGCTCATCATCTTGCTTCTGCTTTTTGTTTGTTTCACGCTTAATTAGCTTAAAAGCTTCAGGATGATGTTTTTCAATATGGCTATATAAGGATTTGGTTGAACCCTTTGACATAACATATATTCTAAAAATTAGATTTTATTATTGTTGTTATTTAAATATACCCATATTTAGGAGTCTCAATGGGAGGAACAGGATGAGAAAGCTTGCAGCAAGCTTAATGGGTATTTGTATTCCCAATATATACTTTTTCTGAAATATTGAAAAACTCTCTAATATTTTTGCCTATTAATATTAGTTAAGAAATTAAGTAATATAACCTGTATCACTTTGACTTCCAGCTGTATCAGTTACTGTATCATGTGAAATATAAGAAATTGTTGGCTCAGAAAGTGCATTTTGTTGTACAGTTGGATTACAAAAAACACAAGAAGCTGTATACATATTAGCTTGTTCAGAGAAAACAGACACTGCACATGAGCAATGAGTGCACCTGATACATAAATCACACAGATAGCTGAGCTCATTGATAATGGGAAGTAAGCATAAATCACAGTTCATTGTTTAAGAGTTGGTTTGGTGTATAACTGAAAGATATTTGAAATAACAAGTGGAATGCAATCTTAGGTAACAATGGGTTTATAAAGCTTAGTTTCAAAATGACATTAGTAGCAGTGATTGGATTAGTTTGTAATTTAGATAAAAATAGATAGTATCAACATAATTATGTATTATAGTTTAATTAGTTCCTGATAAGTTGAAACATTATTCTATTTTTTATGACTGAATTAAACATGGAATTACTTTGTTGAAGTTGATGTGAATTAAAGAATAAATTGATTTTTTATGAAATATTGATTTATTTATAATAAGTGTTTTTTAAAACCTATATGGTTTTGTAGAAAATTAAATTTTGCATCTTTTCATATATACTTTATATAATACAAAGATTGCTTTATTATACACTTAAATGTCTTTTTTAATTTTGTGATTTGGTGTTTGCTTTCAAATCACCCTCAATTTTAAAAATGTGATGGCATCTGCCATCACATCTCAATTCTTAAAAGTTGCGGCACCCGCCTTTTGTGGAGCAGAATAAGGCAGGTGCCGCCATCCCAATCCACTTAGATGTGACACCCACCCTCACTCTGGAGGGTGGGTTGCTGCGGCTCCCACAATTGGCTACTATTAAAAGTAGCCAATCACAGCCCGCGCCCGCTCTCCATTCAAATTTCCTGTGGGAAATTTGAGCGGCGGCAGGATTTTCCCAGGGTGCTGCTTCAAAATAAAGCAGCACCCCAGGCAAAAACTGAAGCAGCCCTAGCAACTACCTTGAAGGGCCCTAGGTGGTTGGGTTCTAATTTGGCAGAATTGGGATTGAGGGTGTAGACAGGGTCACCTACAGCATATCTAGCTTTGAGGTGTTTTGTCCCCCCTGCAATCTGCTTGTGTTTGATCTCCTGGGCTTTGGCGCGCCATTGGTCCAGGGAGGGAGTTGGTACTAAGGGGGGTTTGTCAGGA
>QTSX02000261.1:0-104119 GCA_014839935.2 Entomophthora muscae | reverse complement strand
TCCTGGATACTCTTTCTGCCAAGGACAAAGATTGATTACCTTATTGTTACTCTGACTTCAAGGATTGTTTTAGCAAGTAGGAATGTAACCTGCTATCTCCTCATAGGCCCTACAATATTCAGATAAACCTTAAGCCAGGCACCACTCCCCCAAGGGGAAGGCTTATTCCTCTCTCTGACTCCAACAACACTCTACTAAAGAACTACATCAATGAGGAACTCTCCAAGGGTTTCATCTCTCAATCTACTTCTCCATGTTTTTCCTCCATCTTCTTTGTCAGTAACTCTGATGGCTCCAAGCGCCCTTGTGTAGACTATAGAGCCCTCAATGAGATCACACTCAAGAATAGATGCCCTATTCCTTCTGCTGAGGCTTTGACAAATTGCCTCACTGGTAGTTCTGTATACACCAAGATTGATCTCCAAAGCGCTTTCAACCAGATCAGAATCTCTCCTGGCCACAAATAGAAGACCGCGTTCTGTACCCCATTTGGGTTATACAAGTACAATGTAATGCCTTTTGGATTATGTAACGCTCTGTCAACCTTCCAGGCCTTAATGAATGAGGCACTTCTGCCCTTCCTTAATGAGTTTGTTGTTGTCTATCTCAATGATATCCTTGTATACTCCTCTTCCATTAACAACCATGTTGCTCACGTCTGCCAAGTACTCCAGAGACTTTGAGACTAAAACCTGTTTGCAAAGTCTTCTAAGTGCTCATTCTTCTGCACTGAGGTTGATTTCCTTGGCTACGTTGTCACTCAAAACGGTTTTGCTGTCTCCCCTAGCAAGGTGGATGCTATCCAAAGCTGGTCTGTTCCCAAGACTTGCTCACAACTTCATGGCTTTCTTGGATTGGAAAAATATTGTTGTAAGTTTGTGGAAAATTTTTCTTCTCTAGTTTTGCCACTCACTACCCTCACTTCTCCTTCTGTTCCTTTTGTCTGGACACCTGAGGCCCTGCTTGCGTTTGAGGCTATGAAGGCTGTCTTTGTCTCCACTCCCGTCCTCCTGATGCCTGATCCCTCCAAACCCTTCTTGGTTGAGACTGATGCCAGCAATTATGCCATTGGCAGTGTTCTCCTTCAGCTTGGGGGGATGGGATGCAATACCCTGTTGCATACTTCTTTCAAAAACACCTTCCAGCTGAATGAAACTACCCCATACACAACAAGGAACTTCTTGCCATCATCAAAACACTCAAGCATTGGTGTTGCTATCTTGAGGGACTTGACGAGCCTTTCCTCATTTACACAGACCATAAGAACTTGCTTTACTTCACCGAGTCACGCTGCATTTCCCAAAGACATGCTAGATGGGTACTAGAGCTGTTAAATTTCTTCTTCAAGCTTTTGTACAAGAAAGTTATACTTAATACCCTACCTGAAGCTCTTAGTTGTCATCCTTTATTATCCAATGTTGACAAAGACTACAAACTTCTTAACACCAAGATGGCCCTTTCACCTGAGAGCTTTCTGAAACTTAATGTTATCAGTACTACAACCCCCAATATACTGAAGCAAATCCACAAATCACAGCTTTCCAATAAAGCCTCATCTCAGATCATTGACACTCTTACAAAAAATAAGACAGTCACAAGTCCTTCCTTCTCTGGACCTTCAACAGCTTCTAACCATCACGTTCCATGACTCTCTTGCTACAGGCCACTCTGGATACAAGAAAACACTTTCTAAACCCCGTGATCACATCTGGTGGCCAAAGATGTCCATCTTTGTCAAGTCATACATCAGTAGTTTCCTAGTTTGCCAGAGAAGCAAACACTCCACCCAGAAACCTGTGGGTCTTCTATGTCCCCTCCCAGTCTCTGAAGGTCCTTGGCAGTCTGTCTCTCTGGATTATATTGTCCAGCTTCTTCAGTCCAAAGGTTTTGACGCCATACTGGTCATTGTAGACAGATTCTCAAAGCAGGCTATTTTTGCTCCCTGCAATTCTAACATTACTGCAAAGCAGACTGCTTCCCTCTTTGTCAAGAACGTCTTCATCCACCATGGTACTCCAAGAGATATTGTCTCTGACTGTGGACCACAATTTCTTTCCCTGTTCTGGAAGGAGTTTATGACTCAGCTAGGTGTTCACCTTTCCATTAGCACCTCTTATTATCCCCATTCTGATGGGCAAACCAAACATACCAATCAGACACTAGAATGTTTCCTTTGCTGTTTTTCCAACAAACAACAAGACAATTGGGCTTCTCACCTACCTTTGGCCCAGTATTCCTACAATGCTACTCCCCATTCCTCTACCAAGATGACTCTGTTCATGGCAAATTTAGGCTACACTCCTGCCTTTGTTCCTTCTGTCACCTCTTCTGTCCGTTCCCTGTTAGCCAAGGAGTTTCTTGTCCAGCTAGAACTCATCCAGAATTCCTTAAAAGAGAATCTCTATAAGACTATTGAGGTTTATAATGTCCAGGCCAGCCGTCATTGTCAGGAGGGAAAGGTCATTCAGGTCAACAACCTTGTATATCTAAATAAAAAGAATCTTCCTATCAGATGACCGTCCCATAAACTTGGCCCACGGTTCATAGGGCCTTTCCTTGTAACAGAAAAGGTTGGGAAGGTTGCATATTGTATCTGGCTTTCTCCAGGGTATCACATTCATGACGTCTTCCATGTGTCTCTCCTCAAAATCCAGACTTCTCCTCCTCCTTTTCATCAGAACAACAAAGCACCTCCTCCTCACATGGTCCAAGGGACCCCTGAATATGAGGTTGACTCTATTATCAACCATTGTTACCACTATGGTAAATTCCAATACTTGGTTCTTTGGAAGGGATATTCCGTTGAGGAGAGCTCTTGGGAGCCATTGTCCAATCTTGAAAACTGTCCCAAGGTCATCAAGTCTTATATCCAAGCACATCCTGAGCTTGGATCTGGAGGGGGTAATGTCATGCCCTGCCCTAAAGGGCAGGCTCTTTGAAATTTTACTATTTATTATTTTCTTTTGAATTAGATTCTTCATTATTTTAATATTGAAAATTTAAATCAAAGGTTAATATTTAAGTATTTTTAAATCAATTACCTTGGTTTTTGAATTCATTTGCTTTTGAATTGTTGTTGTTGTTCACTCTGTTGCTTTCTTTAACTCCTATATATATCTACTTTAAAGTTAGAATATTTTTACTCAATTACCTTTCAAAACCCTCCCTGCTTACGTCATTGCTGTTCCTCCAGCTTTTACATTGCTGATCTGCTATCCTACTGGGTTTCTTTCTTCTACTTTTTCTCCAGGCTCTTCCCAACCTCTCCAGTTTCTCTTGTCCTTGGCTGTTGTTCCCCATGCCAATTATTTCTAACTGAAGCAAATTAACTATAAATAAAGAGCTTGTGAAGAGTAGGCTTTAAGCAGAAATTCTAAGTGATTTCTTCCCCTTCAACTTTTATAATTTTAACTTCAAATTTGTAATTTTTAGAATTTTGTTTTTTAAATTCCTTTTTAGTTTAGCTTTTCCCTTAAATCCAAATGGAACTTGTAAAACAACAAGCCTTAGGCTTGTTGTATTCATTTTTCCCTTAAGGAATCTTTCAATAGTTATATGTATCAATTTGCAGATGGAGAATATCCTAATATTGATATTCCTTTAGTTACAAATTGTTCACTATTGAACACATTATTTTATCTTCTTTGTTTAGGGGTTTTAAGCTCTACTACTCCATTTGTGACACAATATAGGTTTTTAGCGGGTTTATGTAAGATCATCTTACAGACAGTACCTACATTCTTATATCTTTTAAATTTGGATCCCAATGCTTTACACGCTTTAGTTTATAACCTTGCACCATTATGGGCAAGACCTTACAATGCTCTCAACAAATATGAAAAGAGCTATAGTGTCACATAGAAAGAATTTCTGACTTTCCTACATGCTGTGAAGAAGTTCTGCCATTAAACTTATAGGACTCATTTCATAATAGTCACTGAACATTTATCCTTCTGTTGGTTGCAACAGTAAAGGAACTTGAATGAAGACTGGCTTAATGGGAGATACGTTTACAAGGGTATGAATTAACTGTAGTACATTGTCCAGGAGCCCAACATCAAAATGCTGATGGACAGTCCTGTATGCTCATACTGACTATTCATCAGGTTGAGGATGATCATCTATATGAGCTTATTGGGTACTCCTCTGCCTGTGAGCCAAGATTGAATAAACACAAGTTGCATTACAAAAGCTTTCTGCTGGTACTCAGGTTTGAGACAACCAGTTGTTCAAAAAAGTTGGAGACATATATATGCCCTAAATACGCCCAAGTCTTAGTATCTTTACTGTCTTACAGGCCCATCTAGATAATGGACATAAAGAAATTGCAAAAACCCATGACTGGTTGAGCAAACACTATTATTGGGAGAAAATGCAAGTGTTGATCCATGATGTCTTAGCATCCTGCCATGGGTATCAATTCCAGTGTGCTTTTCCAGCCCGACACAAATTCAAGTTAGTACTACCCAAGCATGCCTTCTATAATATTAGTGTTGATGTAGTGGGACCTTTGCCTTGATCCTGTTCTGGCTTTCAGTTCATACTAATTGACATTGACCACTTTATCAATTGGGTTGAGGTGCAAGCCACTAAAGATATCACTGTCAAAACTACAGCTCAATTCCTGTTGCAAGATGTGTTTTATCAACATGAATACCCTCAAGTCTTGCTCTCAGACAATGGAACCAATCTTAATGTTAGAATCATTACATCTATTATTGAGGCCATGGGTACTCATCAATCTTTCTCTGCCTCTTATAACCCTGCCACTAATGGGAAAGTAGAGAGCTAACTCTATCATGATGTCAATCATGTACAATCTAATACATTCTGATGCTTCCAATTGGGATCAGTACATCCCTGCCACATTGTTTGCTTATTTCTTAAGAAAGTACTGTATTACTGGCTTCTTTCCCTTCACTATTCTCTATGGAAAAGAGGCCACCAATCCCTCAATATTGGACCACTCCTTGGTGGAACAAGGTGAGGTAGCTAACCCTGAGAAGGCCATGAGGGATTTGGTCAATTAAGCTATTGACATCCAAGCCACCACCTATAATACTGACTATAAGACAAAGACCCTAGAGCTGTCCTCTTTTGATGCTGCCTGCTCTCCTGTCTCCAAATTCCAAGTAGGGGGCCAAGTCTTATATTACCAGAATTGTGTGGGAAGTTACGCTAACAAACTGGGCTCCCTATGGATTGGTCCCCTCACAGTGATCTTCAAGTGTGGTCCTTAATATAAAATTAAAATGAACTCTTTGAGGAGTCCCTTTGTCAGAGTTTATTCCAAGTCCCTTTGTGCATACCTCTTCCCTGTGTCTAATCTTGAGGGGGGATCTGTCATAAAACTGACTTTAGAGTTACTATCAATTGGACATACATATGGTTAATTTCAGGATGATAGTCTCAAAATTGAGGGGTTTTGATTTTGTATTGAGATGTTTAGTTTATCCAAGTATGGATTGAGATCAATTAGTGAGTTAACTGTGCCTCTACCAGGGGTTTTCCACATTGGTGTCTTCACTAATAATAAATTGATCAAACCTTATGGTATTTAAGCTAATTTACCTCTCTAAATAAAATAATGTTCATCTATATTCTGCTTTTGAACTTTCCCTTTAAGCTTCAAGCACCCTCTTTCTACCACTTAGGAAGATTCATATTTGCATCATCCCAACACAGGTCAAACAAGTAATAAAATTTACCTTATTGCAGCGCCCAGGTTCCCAACTCTCACTTATCTTGAACTTCAAGCCTTTTGTCATAAAGACTTACCGCCAAGCTCTCCTCTATTTCAGTATAGTAGAGCACAACTTGACAACACTGACTAGGAAACATTTTAGTCCCCAAGGTGCCACTCTAATTTTACATTTGGCGCTGCAGCAGTGCCAGGTTCAAATCCTTAAACTTTGATCCTCTTTAATTAACTGTATTTCTAAGCAAAAAAATAAAGCATAACCAGAATGGGGAAAAGTGGTCCTGACATCATCAGCTCCAAGCCAGCAAGGACCACCAGTGCTGGGTGAAGAGTACTTTAATTCTATTGGTTGAGTTATGTTAGGCCCCAAGCTGGGATTACAAACTATCCTGAAGAAAGAGTGTGCTATAATGTTCTAGAAAAAGTTGCTAGAAGCCCAGAAAGTAATTCTTGCGTGGTTACAAGTACAATAGCTTTAATGACAATAAAACTATCTCTTATTTGGCAAGCCCTTATGAGTTATCAGAAGCCACCCCTCAGAAGTATATTATACCTTATATTCTCCCTAGCTACTCTGATTTAGTACTGATTGTATCCTCACATATGTCAGTATCCAAAATGAGAGCTCTGTGCCTTATCACTACTAAAAATGATTTGCCCTGATACCCAAGGTGCAACAGTTGGTAAAGTTTACTAGCTCAAAGTGTCTCATGGGTTAAGAAAAGAGGCTGTTTATAATTGAATTTGAATATAGGGATCATCAAAGTTTATTTGGCTGGGTGCTCTATCTTGGATGTCCTCATAGGTGGTAATAAAATCATCACTATTATCTATCATATTGAGCTTTTTAAGCTTCTGAGCAATCATTTTGTGAAGAATTGTCAATGAAGGGCTTTTTAAAGAGGTCCCAGCTCTCATTTTGAGATAAGTGAACTTCAAATCATTTACCTACAGATTTGAAAACAAACCCTGTAGCTTAGAGAAATGTTTCACTTTCCCAGAGCCTTTGAGAATACCTAATCTGTATGGGTTTGATTTGGGTGCTCTGGACCTTGCCAAGACTCACCCTGGCATGATTGATATATTGATTAATATTTAAAAGACATAGACCAGACAATTGGGTCAAGATTAAATTTTCCTAACACAGTTCACACCAAGCACATAATACCCATATGCAGATCCCATTATTTGGGCACAGGTAAAAAGCAGGGACCATGTCAGGATTGAAAATTCTTTTCCTCTTGAAAAACGGTCCCAAGGTTGGGATTCAACCCCTGACCCTGAATTTCTGCAGGCTGCTGGCCCTAAGAACCAAGGGGCTGCCTGCCTGCGTTTTCCTGAGGCCAAGCTCCTGCAAGCTGAAGCCAAGAATGATGGCCCAAATGGTGAAGCAAGCTAAACCAAAGGAATCAGTGCACCAAATAGAGGAGTAATCAAGGCGCCTAATGAAGGCAATGAAATTTCAACCATTAGCTTCATGAGCTTGAATTCTACACTGATGACCAATCAAGAGCCATCCCCAGAAGGAGGCACAAGCTCACAGCCCAACCTCATGACCACAACTCTAGAGAAAGATAATCAAGTAGCCAATTCAAGATCTCTGACCAATAAAAGAACTCCCAGCCTTGGTGTCATTTTGCTGCCTTTGAACCAGGGCACCCAGACCCCCCATGCCCACTTTTCCCAATGCCCTAATGAACCCCTCATGGAAAATATTAAGTTTGGAATTGGGGTGCTATATAGATCAAAGGACCCCACACTCCAAACTTATTGCCGTTTTTGAATAAAGGGGATGTTATTTTGCCTTACACAGCTACTGCCTTATTTTTTATTTGCCATATACCAATTCAGTTCAAGATCACACTGCCCTCCTGCCCCACTACCAGCATTTTTCCGTCCTCCTGGTGCACCCTTTGGGCCTGTTCACTTAACTGATTACCCCCTGAAGCCCAAATACAAGGACTATACCCCAGAAAAGATACTCAAACCCAATCCTTTGGCCCACATACAATCTGCTGTTAGATATAACTGTTAAGGCCTGTGGATATTCTCCACGCCAAAATTATTTAGAGGAAAATTCAACTATCTTCCTGTCTACAAGCTCCGTATGAAACTTCCTGTGACCCCCAAGCTTATGCCTGCTTCCTCACCCAACCTCTCAACTGAATACACTGGCAAGTTGTTCAGGATTGTGTACATCATCCTCACAGGGGTTATTGACACTATAATTTGGGCCAACAGCCATGATCTTGGGTGGGGAAGTCCTTCTCCTATCTCTTTAAGTTAGCTTCTCTCTTGTGGTGGGATTTACCTGCAAAAAACCTGGCCCAATTGATCCCTGAAACTGATGGGCCGGCTGCCCAAGACTGGATCCCTGAAAGACCAGCTGCTAATGTGAAAGTATCAACCCAACAATCCATAGCTTCTTTATTTTTCTTAAAAGGACCAAACAGCTCACAAAGCCACCAGGAACCTTTCCAAAGAGCCAGAGTTAGCACAAACTCAGATGCTGTACCTTTGAGCCATCCCAGATCCATCAATCCAGACAACCTATCCTATTCTACTGCTAGCTTGCCAAAGACAGATGAAGCTTATGATGGCCAACCAGGTTTAAGTTGGCTCCAAGCTCATATGCCCAGACTCTGGCTGCTAACCTGCACTCCAGTGACGGTGTTTCAGCAGCTGGTGGCAAGGTCAGCCTAGAAACCAAAGAAAATATCATACCAGGGCATGTTAATGACCTATGCGGATGCTAGCAAAGAGGCAGGTTAGCTGTAGGGGACAAGGGCAGCTCTGGGCTTAAATCAGGTTGGCCAAACAGTTTTCTTTGAAGTTATCTGGCAACCATAACCTTCCAGAAACGGCTCTGGGCTGGCCTGAAGCCAGCTTGGCTTGGATGAGTTCCAAAATCTGATGGGGCATCAGAAAGATGAAGCTGAAGAATCTGGACCTTACTCTAGACCTGAAGCCGCCTGAACCAGAGATTGGGGCTAGGGCTTATGTAAAGGCATCTCATTCCATCATGTCACAGGGTAGGCAGAAAGACAGGCTGGCTATCAAAGATGGGTCATTAATCAGGATTGCTTGGCTGCTCAAAGGCAAGAGCTAAGGAGCTATAGCTAAGAAAGATCACCTGAAAGGGAATTCTGATATTAATCAATTCAATGGACATAGATGGGCTGTAGTAAAACATTGAAAATCTCAACACAGGCTTCAAAAAAGCTTTTCAAAGCCTCTAGGCCCAGAGATCCAGTAACTGGGTGCCCTTTGGCCAAAGAATTGAGCTATGGAACCACCAAATTTTTTGGAAACTCAAGCAGTACAGTTGAAAAAGCTTTCCTGACGGTGTAGGTGTTTATCCTGAAACACCCATATAAGCTGGGTTAAAGCTCAGAGTTACCCCAAAAGTTTGATAAAGCCCTGAGTCAACTCAAACCTGCAGTGTTAAGCTTTCAGTAACAAGGCTTTATAAATTGAAGCTTCTGCTGACTTGCATGCTGATCTGGCTTTTTGTGAGCCCCAGGGTCAATTCTGTGACATTGTAAGCCTCTAGGCTGCTCTCATAACTCCTGACCCGCAGTTGAAGGGGTTATTCAGTAATCTGCCAAGCCATTTATTTGCAAGTTCCTGTTTTGTGTATTCAAGCTGCTACATGTGTTGTTTCTGTCCAAGAGTTTGTTGTTTGCCTCCTCCCAATGCTTCACCTTGAGTCTACCACCTGCAAATTCTGGCATTTGGAAGGGGGTTTTGTTAAGAAAATTTGGGGTCTGGTATCTTTCACTAATCTCCTCAACTCTTTAAAATCCCAGCAAGGCTCCATTATCACCCCTGAAGCCACTAGGTATCCATAACTTATTCTGGACAGCCTTCCTGCCAGAAATTTAGTTATGACCTCTTTGTTAAAAGGATTGGCTTTGATATAGATAAGCAATCATCTTGGGGATGGCTGATGTGCCCTTGTTGAGGTTAAAGCTAGTACCTTCTTCTGGTGATAAGTTTTTTCATATACATCTCTCCAAGAATGCATAGACTCATGTTACAGGTCATCCTGGACTAGGGATTCTGCCTTGACCTACCCTCATTGGCATGGATTAAAAATGACCTAGGTTATGATATAATTTCCCCATCACAGCCTGAGAATGCTTTCTTACAGGATCTCATACAACCCTGTACTTCATCCCAGCAAAGCTCTTCTCATTTAAAGTGTGCTGATTAATGGGGTATATTTAAGGCCTCTTTGGGTGGTTTACCCTGATGGTCAAATTTCTTGGCTTGTGATAGCTGTTGGGATGGTTATATCTCAGCTCACCTGCTACTTCTTTGCTTGGGCTCCCAAGATCCTATCATTCAAGCTCCTGGTTAGGTATGAGGGTTCCAGATCCAAGGTGGAATAACCTATTGATGTTGGACAGTAATTCTGCTTATTTCTGGGAAGTGAGGGACTAGCATATAACAAAAAAGGTTTTGAGCATCAGGGATGGTTTAGGTTGGTTCAAAGCCCTCTTGGGATGAGAAAGTTGAGTGTTTAGTGGGTAAAGGGGTATGGTTGAAGATGATGTATCCTGCATAAATAGATTGGCTCTTGTGATAGGCTTTCTGGCCGCCAGGTGGGGCTGTTTCTTGGGTATCTCTCTTTAGAGAAATTCTTCCTCAGGTAAGCTGGGTGAGGATAATTTACTGCAATTGCTGCTGTTGAGATTATACTTCTGGGAGGTCTATGATACAGAACAATGGTGGAAGTTAAAGAAGAGTATCATATCTTTATTGGGTATAAAATAAGCGCATTATATAGTTAACTAATGAGCTGTATAGTGTCCAGGTAGATCATGGCAGCTGTGAGGCTTCTGAAGATCTCAATCCCTGGGGAACTTGAACATTTGATCATATGAAAAATCTGGATAAGATGTTGGTGTTCCTCTTTACTTGAATATTGGGACATTTCTTGGGAAAGTAGTCTCTTGAGAGGATACTTAAAGCTGCTGTGGCAGCAATACACTTCTTTAATTTTCAGGGGGTAAGCATATTGGTGAGTATATGCTGAGCAGCCCTACTGTACTAAAGTGCTTAGCTTCCCTTGGGAAGATAGTGGATGATATGTTCTAGTTAGTGGGTATAGATCTTGTTGGGAATATAGTTTGATGGTTTTATAATCGATGGTCACTTTAATGGATCTGGTTGATTGTGCAGCAAGTTGAAGGGAGGTCCAAGAAGATATCCTAATTTAAAGGTCCATCTGTTCCCCTATACTTGACCACCCCGATTTTTTACCGCAACCTACTACCGGTTGGGGTATATGGGTGGGGCTTTTATGAAGTTCAGTACAATGTCCAAGTATGCCTATAGCGGATGGTTGTTTTTCCAATCACCTGACTTATCGGGGTCTCTTGCGTGAAACGTATGGGTACTTACTCTTTAAGCTTTACAGGGGAGGGTGGGGTCCATAATAGGGCTGATAGTTGGGGACGATTCTGCTTACGTCTAGGGTTGCGGCGGATTCTGTAGACGATTACTGGGATCTGTGTAGCGTTCCAAAAACGCAGATTTGAGTAGGTTTAAACAGAAATATATGTAATCCATATTTTTGGAAAGTTTTGGGTGATTTCTGGGTGGTTTGTCGCAACTCTGCTTACGTCTTGCTGGAAATGGTTGGTTGAACTTGACGGTGAAATTACATCACTGGGATGGTTTATGCTATTAATATGCATGGTGTTTTTAGATGCTGCTGGTAGTTAAATGCTGAGATGATATAAATGTTTTAACCAGTGGTTTATGTGAATTTTAATTCCAGAGGCAGTTAAGTGGGTATGGCATTGGTTAGAGATCAATCATTCCGTCTTTCATGGTTGAACCAACTTAACGTTGGGATGTTTTGAGGAAGGATGCATTTAGGTTAGTTGGTGTCTCAGCTACCAGTAGATGTGAAGTATGGAATTGAGTTTTTACAAAAGATTTGGCTCACGTGATTCAGTACTTTAAACTAGACCAAATGATATAATTAACTTGTTTAAATTAGTTTTTATATTCCGTGGGGTGGGGCTCTGATTACGAATACGTTTGCAACGATCATGGCAAGACAAGTGGTGGCGTAGCAAATGATGGTGAAGTAGATGATGAGGGAGTAGTTGTTAAACGTGTCGATTAAGAACCCGCATAGGATTGGTCCCACCAGCTCCCCTACGCCGCCAAAGGAGTACACCAATCCCATCATTGTTGCCAGCTGTCGCTTCCCTACCATGTTAGATATGCAATATCTTCAACTTACCAAATATAGCAGCACACGTGGGCCCAAAGCCTCCTGCATACCCGCCCGAAGGAATACCATACAGGATTCCAAACACAATCAGCATCGTGAAGCTTGTTGAGAAGCGCCAGATGATGGAAGTCAGTGCCGATAACGCAATGGCAAGGATGTAGCAGTTAACGTAGCCGATGTAGTCACCAAGGAATCCCATGGAAACACGCCCTATGGCAGAGCCTATGTTGATGGTGCTCCCCACAACCCCTGCCTCTTGCTTATTCATTCCCAAGAGAACGGCGTGGTTGTTGATGTAGTAGAGGGGAATAAAGTAAGCAGCACCGCCAAAGAAAGAGGCCACAGCAAAGAACCCAAACTTGCCGTTGAGAACAAGTGACTTGTCAAACCTTGTCTCTTCGCACTCGGTTGAGGCCTTTGATTCGCGACGGCGCACCATTGCTGCAGAGAGAAGCAGAACAACCAGCACCACACCGCCATTGATCTGCAGAGTATACCGCAACCCCACAACTGGCAAAATACATGAGTTAAGCTGAGCAAAGGCCGCTCCACCTATTCCTCCGCCAGCAGCCCCCAGTCCAGCAGCCAAGCCACGTCGCTTTTCAAACCACTCAGCGATGGCCACGTTGGCTGGGACAAAAATAAGTGCAGCACCAAACCCTACCATTACTCCCTGGCTTAAAGCAAAGCGCCATACCTGCGTCCCAAACGACGCAAGCACAAGTCCCGACATCATCGTAAACGCTCCCAATACGACACACACTCGAACGCCAAACCTCTGACACACTCGCCCAGTGACTAAGGAACCTACACCAAGGACCACCGGTGCAAGGTTCACAATCATGGCCACCTTGGACTTCTTTTCCGTAGGAAACACGTTGTTCGTGTAGTGTTCCATAAACACCCCCATGCCAGAAATCACTCCAACCGCACACGCCTGCATCACAAAGCTTGCCAGGCATATCACCCACGCGTATCCCTCATCAGCTGGCAAGTAAGCAGTTTCATCCATCATCAAGCCAAAGGCTACATCCTGTTTATAAACCAAATCGGCATAACTTGGACCAACGCAACATATGAAGGAACCAAAGTGGCTGCGGCGTCAAGAATAAGGAAACCTGTTCCACTCGTACCCAAGTTCGAAGTACCATTTATATTGCAATGCTTCAGCTATAGTGGACCTTTCCACCGATCCCGGGTGGCGAAACTAGCTTTGCAAGAAGCTAATGCCCGGAAAAATTACATCGGCTGACTTGTTGACCAGTGGCATCACCACGATTACCCATGGTTAAGTTCCCACCAGCCAATCAAATCTTAACCTGGAGATTGGCCTTTACCAGCTAATTGGTCAAGGAGCTTGTAAACTATCAGCATTCAAACTGGGGCAGGCCAAACTTCAAAATTGGGATTGGTCTGTAGCACCGTTCCATGCTACTCCGATTAGAGATTCGTTCTATCAAGCCCAACCTGGTGGATTCTCTGCTGAACTTGTTAGTGCAGATTCTGAACTATGGAGCATATACTTTATATCAAAATGTCACAGCTATTAAAGGAAGGGATAGAAGCCTAGCTTTTAGGGTACTCCTTTTAAAGTCAAACTATTGAGAAGTCCATACTACGAAACCAAGGAAGAGCGAGGATGGTTCATGAAACTCGGGACGGATGGATTATAAACCATTGGATTTCGGAACAACATTAAAGCGTAGGATCTTCTCCACCCGATCCCTGCAATGCGTAAGCGTTTCCGGGGGTTGCTCTATATAAAATAAGACAAGGGTTTATATCCAAGCTCATGCAAGCCTAGCTTTAAAGTTTTAAAAAAGCTGGCACGAAAAACTTAACTTGAAGGGTTGGCGATTAAACCAGATCTAAAAACATATAACACCTTGTCGCAACCAAGATAACTCCCCACCCGCTAACATATCTCACAATACACAGGGGGCGCTTAATGAGTTGCCCCACGACATGGTAAACGGTATGGGCCAATCCAAGCACAGGGTTGAATTGGAGGCACTATCTCCTAATTAGGAGCACTATCAATTCAACACACTGATCCCTCGCTCAAGTTATTCCCAGCCTAAACCTTATGTTGAACCAGCCACTATGTCATCCCCTGGTGGACTTGTGGCTTCTTGATATATTATATAGGCATACTATTATCTAAATAAAGATCATCTTATTCCTATTCTTGTCCTTTCTATTTGGACTGTTGTCTTCCCCAATCTAAATACTGAACAATAATTGATCCAGTTGCAACAATACCTAAATCTACCTAGACACCTAAACTCCAGCTACTAGCTATCTAGCGTTGTGGTGCACACTATGCATAGCTGTCATGATAAGATATCTGTACAGGTCAATCCTAAATGGCCGTGTTGGCCAGCTGCCAGAAAAAGCTGGTACAGCATACTGACTTCCTGTAAATTGCCAGCTAGAACTGAACACCCCACTGCTTTAGAAACCTTAACCTTTTTGAACCAGGGTTATACCTATCCAGGCTGTCAGAGGTCAACGCTCTTTTAGCAAGCAAGAACTTGACTCTTGGATAGTTGGCATGATAGAAGCTTATCACCCAAATGCTATTTAGAGATATATGATCAGATAGGTTTTTGAATTGAATTAAAAGTTACAATATCATTCTAGAACAGGATCAACCATCCTCAGTATAGGGATACTTTTCTTGTCAATTATATACTTCTTGGAAATATATGGAGCAAGATCAATGAGAATTAAGAAGATAACAATAATTTATCAAATATAAAAGAAGGGGGTCACATAGTACCATACAAAGCCACACATTGTTCATGTGTCATGATAGTCATGAGGCTTGTCCAGGTAACGTTCTGCTCAGGGTTTGGAACATTTGATCCTCATAAAAAATGAGCACCTGATAAGAGTGCCACCAACTAAAAATTGATTGGAGTGTTTCTTGGGAAATTGTTTTCCCAAGAGAGAGTGATTACAGATGTTGCAACAATAAATAAATATTAAAGTCCTACAACCCCAAAATCTTAACCAAGCTTCTGCAAACTATAGCAGGATATAGTAGTCTAAAAATCTCTCATCAAAAATCTATTATAATGAGAGCTTAAATCATATACAGTGGTTTTCAAACCTGTTGAGATAAATGTATATTATTCAGTTTAGAATGCATGAACTCAGTCTAAAAACAAAATCAAAAAAATTTACATTAAATTACAATAGATTTGCATCCACTTTGATTTCATTTTTAGACTGAGTTCATGCGTTCTAAACCAACTAATATATGTTTATCTCAACAGGTTTGAAAACTAATGTACTTTATTAATAAAATATCAAACTAAATCATATTATACAGGGTTAAATATAAATACCGGTTTTATAAAATGGCAAATGAATTAAATATCCAGGCTGTCACTGTATCTTACAACGCACATAAAATTCTCATGAAACCAACCATGATGGATTTTATGTTATTCTATCCAAACCCATACATCAGCCACATCTATCACCCATATTTATGTATATGATCTTAAATCAATATATCCTTCTATTGAAGATAACTCCCATAAATTTATTCATAATATTTCTGGTCTCTCTTTTTGGCTAATGGTACATATGCCATATCCAGTGGCACTACTGGCCACATATAGGGTTATAAGTGCCCTGCACCCACAAAAATAAATAATATTTTGTTTTAAGTTCCCTTTATCCCACCTGGTTGTTTTCTTTCATCAGCTTATCTAATTAATGAACCAAAACAGTTTAGCTGGGCTAGGATAGCACTGGTTGAGTTAATCAACTGCTGGTTTCCTAAAAACCAAGAAATATGAATTAAGTGCCAAATAGCTACCACTTCTTCAAGGAACACTCTCTTTTCATTGCCCAAGAAATTATCCCAGAAGACTATATAACTCATCATCACTGACTTAAATTATCTAGCATCTATAACTAACTCTATCTAGGTCAACTTGAGCTCAACTCATGCCTTTGAAGAAAGAACTTTCATCTCAGATCTGGACTTTGCAGTTGGACACCTTTAAAGAAACTGCTGACAATATCCCTTTCACTAGAGCCCAAATATGAGCCTTTCAGTTCTCTGAACCTCATGTGAGTACTTTCTGGTTTAGATAACTTTGTATCCAACATTGGCTTGGTTTGTCATCTTGACAGGGAGCAGGTTGTGGTGAATTTATCCCTGAGTCTTTCTTGGCACGTCTCAATATATTGCTGGCTTTGCTAAAATGGCTTTAACCCTTTTCTTATCTAGTAGCAATAACAGACAAGAGTGATTAAATATATATCAAGTAATGAAGTATGCAGAATTATTTTTATCTGAAGGAGAGAAATGCTATATAGTGAGTGAGATGTAATATTGTATCTTCTGTATGCCTGGTATAGACGTCTAGGTTCTAGAACTAGCTGGAAGTAAATGAATCTGTAGGTGCAGTTATTCAGCTCAGCAGTATAGTACAAGTTGCAGGAGGACTGACCTTGTATATGAACGCATTTCCCAATGTGAGCTAAAAGTATATAATAAGTTCCAGGGCAGTGGTTTGATCATTGTACTTGTGCTGCAACAACAATGTATTTTGGGTCTATATCAATTAAAAACAAAGATAGCTGCATAAATCCCTGCTGGGTTGAGATCTTGGGTGCAACATCTAATACAACATGGCAGAAAATAATTGTAACAAAAGATTTGAGGTTTATTCTAGCTATAAGTTAGCCTTCAGGGATGAATAAGTTTACTCATCTTAAGGCCCTGGGGATTGAATTATAGTATCAAAGCATTCTGTGAAAAAGGGAGATAGGCATAAGTATAGAAAATACCAAAGTATGACAGATGAACTTGGTATATTTATTGAAGAGTATAAGAATATACAGTGAATCAAATATATAGATCAAACTTTAAATATATAAGGAAGAGACTTATTCTAAGCCAATAGCATGATCAGTGAAGCCAGGTGAGATATCAGATGACACTGAAATTAAAAGAGCATCATTTTTAGAAAGGAGGTTATTTCTAAAGTCAAAAGCAAACCCAGGTAGATATTGTCTCATTGCACAACAATTCACAGGCAAAAATTGATATAGTTTAAATATTGTTATTCTCAACAAATACTGTGATCAGAAATAGTCTATATTGTCATGCCATTGAGCAGACACACATTTGCACAAATGTGGGGTTCTGTCAGAAAGCCAGTCATAGATAGAGGCATTGGTTGGCTCAGGTTGTAATACAGCCAGGCCAGAGGGTAATGCTCACCATAGGATGGGTGCTAACTTGATAATATAGGAAATGGATTGCCCAAGCAAAGACCAGAGCCCTGAATTGGGCACCATAGTGTCTATCATTTCCGTCAAAGTAATGTAGAGTACTCCAAACAGTTGGGTGGACATAGTCTTGGCTGCAGTGGGGGTCTCCATTGGGTGGTCAGGTCGCGGGGTTAAGGGCAGAGTCATGGGAACAAAGTAGGCAGGCAGATAATTGTACTTGTCTTCAAACAATCTGGGTGGCCTCTTGTAGCACTTTCCTTCATATTCTATGTATTCAGTTTCTCTAGTCCTTTTCAAGGGATCAGCAATGAGGATGTTCTCCAAGCTGTACTTCACATAGGCAGGGTTGGGTGGGTATTTGGTAAAATGCACAGGTCCAAAAGGGGCTCCTGGGGGACGGTATAGTGCCTGGGGAGGGTCGGCAGGTTGGTCTCCAGAGGGGGTGGTTGCCTGATGGTCTACTTGGCTGGAGTTAAGATGAAAGATCACTAAGACTAGATAAGGTAAGATTTGTTCAAACCAAAGGTTCATAAAACTTTATTATCAAAAATGACAATATGATCATTATCATACCGCTGGGGCTTTTATACCATGGGTTTTTGCTTCTTTGATTTTTGCAGGGTTCAGGTTTGCAGACACGGCACTGGCGGGGCATGGATCTTGGCTTAGAGTCTTGAGGGCGGCAGATCCAGATTGTGCCTGCTCTGGTGAATAGAAGTGACAATGCTTTGTTCCGCCGCCACTGTTCACTATGTCACCTGAGTAGTTCAATTGTACTACTCATTCTGGACAGAAGACTGGCAGTTGCTGGTGGTCATTGGCAGAGTTAACAGTAGGGTTAGTTTTAACCTCCTTAAGGCAAGCTACAACCTCTGCATAGGTCCAGATCTTTGGTGGTGCAAGGCTGGCATCAATCTGGTGACCATTTGGGGAACTGTCCTTGGGAACTGGCGGGTCTTGGAGTAACTTGGGTTTGCAATTTAACAAGTGGGCGGGTTCCTGTCAACTTTGTGTGACTTGAGTAGTCTTTGGAGGGTCAGGGTTTGATTTCAGGGTCTCCAATGTTGATTTCAAACCTCCCGTATTGACGCTTGGCAGGTTGGCAGGTTTCTGTTCCCCCTTTTTGGGGTCATCTATCTCTGGTGGTCCAGGGCTTGACCCAACTAGCAGTTGGGTGGTTCCCTATCCACTCTGGTCAACATAAGACTTTCCTTGAGACCCAGGTTTCATTTTCCAGGTTTTCAATACAAGTATTGAAATGTCATTCTTGACAGGTTCCATCCTTAAGTGAGATCATGTCAGAACTATGATTTATATTGTCCTTTCAACTTGATTCACAAAAGGTCCAAGCTTCTCCAGGGATTGTCATAAATTCTGCCATTCACTATGTTTTGATTTTGCATTTGATGGGTTATTTCAAGGACAAATTACTCTTTTTTGCTTTTGCCTTTTGAAATAAGTCTATATCTGAACTGGTAAATACAATTTTTTGGTTTCCTGACTCTGTGCAACTCACTTGCCCCACTAATGCTTGTGGCAAGTGATCCTACTGTCCTGGTATTGTTTTGTGGTATAGCAAACCACTATATATTACATTTTCTATTCACTGATAAAAATTAAGTTCTATTCACATTTTTGTCTTTGTGTCTTTCAGTACTTTGGCGCCTCTCTCTAGCCACAACTAGTAGAGATTATTCATCCAGGGCCATGAGGTAATCACATAGCCTTCCCTGTCATCTAATCAAGACTTAGTACAAATCCAATCCTAAGGTTAGGATTCCCCGTTGTGTGTCTGTGCCGCGCCTCAGAACACAATAAAAATGGTGCTCACTACAGGGGCTGTAACTCCCTTGGTTATCCCTTTTGTATCCACATTTTCAGGTTCTTTGCCTCCGCCTATACAAGAGCTGACTTCACCTGAAATTACCAGCTCTCCTATTAAGGAAGACATTACAGACCTTCCTATTGTCTCTACTGTACTGAACCTTGGGAATGGTCCCCGCCTAGTTGCTTACCCCATGGGTACCCCTGACTTAGAACAAGTCATGGCAGTAGCCCTTGGGATAGCCCGTGAAAGAGCCATCCCTTGCCTTCAGTTGCAATTCAGTCAGGCTGAATACTACAAATTAATTGTGGCACCTCAATTTCCACAGCATCTCTTTTCAGCGGCTGGCTCCGCTGAGCACCTACTGTCATCCTTTTTGAAGCCCGCCCTAGTCCACCATCAAATGGTGCTAGGACTCCACGTTCAAGAAATCTCGTCTCTACAAGCAGCTGTCACTCATCACTGGGATCAGTTTGCTTCCTATCAACAGTGGACCCACTCCCTGTTTTTCTTGATATCAGACAATCAGCGTGACTCTGTCACCTCCCAGACCCTTTTGGTTAATTCCATTGAGTGAATGTGCCAATTCATCCCTGAATATGTCAGAGAGTGTCTACATGAGTTTTACCAGTTAGAACAGCCCTAGCAAGCCTAAGTAGATTCCACCCTGAATGCTTATCTCACTGACTTCAAACAACTTGTACAACAACTCAATGCATTCAGCACTTATTTATTTAAGCAATTGCAGCAGCTAGCAGACCTTGCTGCTAAAGGCCTTAATGAGCTCAGTGCAGAATTTGGTCAAGAAAGAGCTGTCACTGCCAAGCTATTGCCAAGCTCCAGAATCAAGTGAATGAATTGTCTATGCCCAAACCAGATGCTCCGCCTTCCTCCCATCTGATGATTTGGTGAATAGAGAGCAGAGACTATGGGATGCCATTTGAGATCTACATGTGTCTACCTGCAGTCAAGAACGTCCTACCAAAGCTCCTCAGCCTGATCCACAGGTGCTTGCTTTGACCACTCAAGTTGCTGAACTACAACAGAAACTTGCTGCCCTACACAAAATGGTGGCAACTGCTGCTAGTCCAGTTGGAGTTTTTGATGAAGATGGCTGCTGCCCTGGCTTGTCAGGGGCCCCTCAAATTCAATATGCTAGGGAGTTGATTGCCCTAGCTAACAAGGTAGACCATTTGAAACGGGACCATGCCAAGTTAGACAGAGACGTACAGGAGATGAGTGAATTGATTGACTCAGTAAACAACAGGTTTGCCCCTTGCCTCTCAGTGGGGCCATCCCTTACTTCTCAACTGGCTGAGCTCTTCACTGTAGTAACAAACCAAGGCCAACGTCTAAATGTTACTGAGCGACAGACCACTCTAGCTAATGATATGGATGCCTGTGCTGTTGAGACCTTGACCACCCTTGAGTAAAGTGTTCGACAGCTGTGGGCTAGGCAGCCCCCTCCAAATCTGAAGCTGAATTCTCCCCATGCATAAATGTACTTGATAGCAACAATGGTGGTCCAACTCCTGAAACATATTTCAAGCCTATCTTTAAGCAGGTCTTTGATCCCAAAACCTTGACTATTGCAGCTTTCCTAACTATCTATGAAACTGCCATGAGACAAGCATTAGATGAGGTTAAGAAGAAACATATTTTGATCTGTCTACATCTGATCTGTCAAGAGGTGGTGGTGCCTGAGCTGCCCACCATCAAGACTTGAGAAGATATGAAGCAGCTTCTGATTGACAAATTTGGTGGTGATCTTAGTTTAGAAGTGAAGAAAGACGCCTTCATACACATTACTTTCAAAACTAAGGAGACCCTAGCTGAATTTTCATATAGATTCTACATGAAAGGGCAGCAACTGATAACGAGCAGACAATTGACGGCTCAAAAAGCTTACATGGCTTGTGCTCAAGCCCCCAAGGTTAGCCAGCTTCTGTGCCTTCATTTCAAAGCCCATAAAGCTATGCTTTCCTCCATGAAGAGCATAAAGACACTGTTGCAGGATATGCACCTTACCCATTCTGGAGCAGTTGTTTGGGAGAATTTTGCTGCCTCTAACTCTGGTTTGTCTTCTTGTGGCCCTTACATCCTTACAATGAACTTGCAAAATCCTCCTTGATGTCAAGGTTACCACAACTATGGCCAGATAGGTCATCATTCTTGAGTCTGCACCAATCCTCAGGTTGAAGGAGCTGATCCCAAGGAGCAGGCGGGAAAAGAACAGTCAACCTAGAGGCAGAGATACTCTCGGTTGACAATTCTTCCCAGTCTCCTTCAATCTCTCCCTCTATAACCAACTCTGAGCCTGCTGATACCAAGGCTTCTTCCATCTTACTGTTGTTTCACAACATCTCTGACAACTCTGACTTGGACAATTCTGATGCTGGTGACCCTGACGCTTACAGGTATTCAGTTCTTGCCATCCCCAAAACCATTGCAGTCCCCTACAAATTACAATCAGGGAAGACTACAACAACTACTAAGACTTTGCCTGAGGCCAAAGAACTTGTCTCTCACCCATACCTCACTCAAGCAAAGAGGTCCCCCGTGCTAGTAGAGTCATCAGAAGAAGCCGCTGAAGTTGCTGACACTGTATTCAAGAATGTGTCAGTTTTGCCTCCTCTCCAAACTGTCTATAAGAAGTTTCCAGGCTTAAGATGCATGATTGAGAAGTGGGACAAAGAACTAGTAGAGGCTCAAGACATCCTGGCTGTCACCCCACCCTTTGTTTGTACTACCACTTGCGTAGAAATATCCATCTAAAAGGTGAAGATCAAGGCCATCTCAGATACTGGCTCTCCTGTTAACGTTGTCTCCTCAAAGCTTGTCAAGAAGCTCAAGCTTGCCCCTGACCTTAATTATCATCATTTGTATGATACAGCTGGGTTATCCATGACTTGTGCCATAGAAGCCTATTCTGCTCTCCCCATTCAGTTTGGCAAGCTTCTCCTAGCTGCACCTGCAGTTGTCTTGGGAAATGAGAGCTACAATCTCTTAGTTGGTACTCAGTTCCTTAGGGAATATAATGGGATCATCAACTTGAAAGATGGTTACCTCTCTATTCTGGGTTACAAAGTCCCTCTGATCTTTGAAGAGCCAGTTAAAGTCCCTGGGAAGCGCCTCAAGATGTGTGCTTTGGAATACCTCACAGGTGTTTTCACTCTAAAACATCATACCCATTCCTCCAACATGAAGTGTCTGCCTATGGCTTGTCCTGCGTCTGAGGGGATCCCTCTCCTAGCCACGTCTGCTGTAACCATCCCCCCTGGCTCTCAAGCTATCTTGGACTCCCAAATATTGTATGATCTACCTGAACAAACTTTCTTGGAGTTGTACTCTCCTCCCTCTCTAGGTTGCAATAAACCTTACCTCTGTCCTGGAATCCTAGATGTCTCCCATAAGGACCCTGTTCAATTGCTATTAGCCAACCTAACTGCTCTCCCCATAAATGTATCTAGAGGGCAGGTTGTTGGCTATGGCAAGTTATTGAATGCTCCTGATGTCTTGTCCCTTCATCCCTTTGGTACGTTTCAGGACTTTAACCTACCAGAAGACAAGCCCCAAGTCCTATCTTTGTTTACTGAACAAGACTTTCCACAGCTATCCCCAGTTCAGCAGAAGGAGGTTCTTGATTTTCTAGATCAATTTTCAGACACCTTTTTCCAAATACAGTACTGACCATGGACTAGCTAAAAGTGTTATCCATCAGATTGATATGGGGGATGCTCCCCCCCTTCCGCGCTAAACCATATTGCTGTAGTTGTGTGGAGGACGCTCAGTGTCATGACCTGCCCCAAAGGGCAGGCTCTTTAAATTTATTATGTTTTTTTATTTTCAATTGATTTAAAATTCAGTATTTTTTAATATTGAAGTTTTGAATTGAGAGTTAATATATAAGTATTTTTAAGTTAATTACCTTGTTTTACGTCAATTTGCGTTTGAATTGACGTTGTTGTTGTTGTCTTTTGCTTTTCAGCTATTTTAATTAGCTTTATATTTTCTACTTTAAGTTAGAGAAATTTTACTTTCCAATCACCTTTTTAAACTCCTGTTTACGTTGTTGCCGCTTTCCCCAGCTTCATTCTTGCTGATCAAACTTCAAACTGGTCTTCTGTTTCCCCTTTTCTGTACCTGGTTTCTCCAACTTCTCCAGTTGCTCCTCTTTTTGGCTGCTTCCTCCTGGCTATCAGTCTTCAACAGAAAAGGCTTTTTCCTCTATAAATAAAGAGCTTTTGAAGAGTAGGCTTTAATGTAAGGTCCTGCCCAATAAGGCGCAAGATTATAAACTATACCGTGCAAAGTGTTTGGATTTAAGTTTAAAAGATATAATAAAGTAGGCACAGTTTGTAGGAGTACCTTTAACAGACCTGCCAAAAATTTATGATTAGACACAAAAGGTGTCATAGAATTAACTAATCCTAAACAAACTATATAAAATAAAGCGTTAAACAAGGATTTGTTGATAACCAAAGGTATATCCACGTCAGGATATTCCCCGTGAAAATATCTCAACATAAAACTAGTCAAATTATCCCTAAAGTAAAAAAATGGTGACAACAAGCTAAATGCTTGTTGTCTAACTATCTCCATTCTAATTATGCTAGCTGTTTGAGCCTGGGAGGCAAATTTAAAAACTAACAAGGTATCTATTCTAAACCTAAGCTTCTTTTAATTTAAAAGATGACAACCTAGGCAAATTTTGAAGTTAGAGTTTGGAAAATGAAAAATATAATTAAAGTAAAAAACCTGTAAACAGTGATTAAGGAAAACCCACTTAGAATTTCAGCTTAAAAAGCTTACTCCTCTGGTGTCTTTATTTATAGGCAAGAAAAACCAAGTCTTGGGGAGATCTTCAGGGCAAAACAGGGAGTTTTCTGAACAGATGTGATTTACAGACAGAGGGGAAGAACACATGGTGATGGGGAAGCAGCTGGCAACAGGAGTCCAAGATCTGCATAAGCAGTGGGGAGAACAGCAGTTGCGTAAGCCAAGGAGTTAAAAGTAAAAAATAAAAACATATCTAAGAATAGGAATTATATAAAAGTGAATCAAATTTGAGTTGCGCACACAAAGGAGAAAAAGCAAAAGCAACCCAAGAGCAAACAAAATCAAGGTAAGTTTTCAATTAAAACAGACTAATAAAATCCAATTCAAATAATAATTTGAATTTCAAATTCTAAAGCTTTTCTGAAGCCTGCCCTTTGGGGCAGGGCACAACATTTAAGCCAAAATTCTAAGTGATTTCTTCCCTTCAATCTTTTATCTAATTTTAAACTTTGAGATCTTAATTTCTAGAAATTTATACATTTGGGTCATTATTTTAGAGATTAGGCCATTTTCTAATGCACATGCTGCTCAAGTCGCAGCATAACACAGTTCGATTTTGAAAAAGTAACTAATTACACAATTTATATTTAAAACATTAATAACTCAATGAAAAATTAATATTTTTTCACACTGTAAACTATCAAAATGAAGCTAAGAATCTTATCTTTCTATTGGTGTAAAAATTTTAATATGTATACTATGCTCAATATTAAAGCAAAAGTAATTTAAAAGAGCATAATCCAGATTTTATTATATGATTATATCTAATGATATAAAGTAGATCACTTCAAAGCTAATAAATACTCTTTTTTGAATACACAACAGATGTTTTTTATTTGACGAAATTAAAGATAAGATTGAGAGCTTTATTTTTGCATTTTATTTTATTTAAAAAGCTCAATTCTCTAGGATTTTATGATAGTTTGAAGTTAGGATGTTTTTATCACTGTTTAGATTGATTTTAAGGTTCAAGTGAGCTTCGAACCTCAAATTGAGCATTCTTTAAATGGAATTCTTTAATATTTTATCATTTAAAAATTTGCGGAAGAGTTACAATTAACTGAATACATCATTTTAATTGATTTGCATTGATTACAAAGAGGATATGATGTAATAATAATGCTTAGCTGCTTCACATATATCACTTGTGCATGAAAACTGGGTATTTAATTAATTTCTGCAAACATAAATTCAAGTTCAAACTATAATAAAAGCTATCACACCATTTCTTTCAGAATGGTGTCATTTAGCTTGGTATATAAGAGCTAAAGTACCACAGAGCTTCTAATCCAAATAACCCAATTCAAAGACCACATTCTGATCATAACTACTCTATCATTAAGGTACACATCAAAGATCTGACCTAATTACAGATTCAAAATACTACCATGTCCTCAGTTAAATTTACTTCTTCCATGCTACCCTTTTTTTCCTTGGGAGCTTCAACAAAAAGAGAGAGAATTGCAATGTTAAAAAAGGCATTCCTCTTTATTGCTGGTGATGATCTTGATAATTTCATCAAGCACTTCCTTACTCAAACTGAATTTGGGAAAGCTCAGTTCCTGCCAACTATTCAAAATCAAAAAGGCAATGAGTTCATTGAAAACTTAAAGGATCTCATGAAATCTTCTCCCCAAAAACATATCCCAGCCTTGCGATCTCTGGTTACTTCCAGTTACTCTTTAAAAGAGCTTAATGATATGGGGTTTAATATAACCAAAAGTGAGTTTGAATACTCAAGAAAAATAAATAAAAATAAAAATGTAAGCTTAAACAAAAAAAGCCAAAAAAATAATAACTATTCATTAAAAAAAGAAATAACTAAAAAAATAATTAAAAAATTGCTGGAAAATTCTTTTGAAACAAGCCAGTTTACAAAAAAAGTGCCTGAAAAAATTTATAAAGATATAGAAAAAGAGATGAGTAATTACTCAACTGAAATTAAATACTCTCTACTTAAAACAAAAAAAGAAATATATGAAAATATGAAAATAAAAAATGAAATTTCAGTTTCAATTTCCACTTACTATAAATTAATCCCTAAAAATATAATAAAAAGTAAAAAACAAACCGATATGTGCAATATTTGTAATTTAAAAAATTCACTAGAAAAAAAGAAGGAAGAATGTGAAAGTAAAAACTTACCATTACCAGAATCTATAGACAATGACTTAAAGACTATTAATCAGCACCAAGACTTTTATGTTCATCAAAATTGTGAATATAAAAAAGATATTAATGAACTAGATGATGAGTCTTGTGTTGTAGTTATAGATTATAAAGAAAACTTAAAGGTTGGAGGTGGTCCAATTGAGACCAATAATTGTTTTTATTCAAAAAAACCAATCTCATTATTAGGGTTTGCATTAGTTTTTAAAGAAAACAATAAAATTAAATATGAATATCATGATTTTTTGTCTCAAATATTATCACATGATTCTTTATTTTCAGGTGAATGTCTAATAAGTCTTCTTAAATTAGATAGATTTAAAAAAATAAATAATATAAAAGTATGGACAGATAATGGAAATCATTTTAGATCATATGAATTTTTATATTACTTATTTAAAGAGGCACCTAAATATATTAAGGGTTCCATAAAATATAACCGTTTTGTTGAATGCCATGGAAAAAGCATTGTTGATGGTCACTTTGGTGTAATATCAAAAATTTTAAAGGAAAAAGAAAATGTACTTTATATTAACAACATTAATGATCTAAAAAATATTTGTGAGAAAGAAGAAAGAAGAAAAGAATTATACAATTCATTTTTAACTGGTTCAATTGTTTCCCAAAAAGCATTTTTTTATATTTATGAAAGGAAATTTAGGCCTATAAAAAGAGAGCTTGAAGTTAAAAATCTGCGCATTAATCTTTCATATTTGATGAAAGATGGGAAGTTATATACTTCACCTTTAACATTTGAAAGCTTCTCAGAATATTCTGAGATATTTTATCATTTGAAATCATGTGATGATACCAGAGAAACAAAAATATCAGAAGATGCTAGTAGTGTATTGGGGCAAGTTCATGAAGTAGGGCAGCTTACTAGAGGGTGTATTTTAAATAGAGTTATCAGTCTTTCAAAAACAACAACCTTTTTTTCTGAAACAAACTAAGAATATTTATGATGAGCCAAAGATAGGGTAATAGCATTTATAGCTTTGGGGCTGCTATTACTCTCCCATGCAACTCATCATAAATATTTTTGGTTTGTAGTAGCACTTAAGATATTTTCAGTAGTACTATAAGTTGCAATTTTCAATTATAAAATCAATGAATTATTTTTTAAAAAATCACCCAAGCCCAAGATCAATTAAATATTTGGGATTGATTATATTTTACTCTTTCTGAATAATTTGAATATGAATAATGTGATTAAGTTATAAAATAACCAATCTGGCGCCTAGGCATAACAAGAAAAATAATGTCCCATTTTTATTAAATTCATTTTAAAGTTTAGCCTTTTCTTTCCTTAAAACAAATGAAACTTGTAAAACAACAAGCCTTAGGCTTGTTGTATCCATTATTTTCCCTTAAGGAATCTTTCAATAGTTATATGTACCAATTTTCTGATGAAAAATATCCTAAAGTTTGACATTCTCTTAGTTACAAATTGTTCACTATTGATCACTTTATTTTATCTTTTTTGCTTAGGTTTCTTACACTTAATCACTCCTTTTGTGACACAATATAGGTTTTTAGCAGGGTTCTGTAAGATTATTTTACAGACATTTCCTACATTTTTATATCTTTTAAATTTGAATCCTAATGCCTTGCACGCTCTAGTTTATAACCTTGCACCATTATGGGCAAGACCTTACACTCAGGTATCTAAAGAGCTCAAACAACTGTTGGACACTGGGCTATTGGCCCCTTCCCAAAGTTCTTGGGCTTCACCTTTACTTATCTTAAAAAAGAAGGATGGAGGTCATTGTATTGTGATGGACTATCAACAATTGAACTCTTTACCCAAGAAGAACTCTTACCCCTTGCTGCGTATTGATGATGCTCTCCGTTGCCTTGGAGGCTTTAAGTTCTTCTCTGCAATGGATATAGCATCTGGGTACTGGCAAGTTGACCTTTTGCCTGAAGATTGACAAAAGGCCGCACTCATTACTTCCAAAGGACTGTTTGAGCCTACATGTATGCCACCAGGACTCTGCAATGCCCTGGCCACCTTCCAACAAGCTATAGATTCTATCCTCTGCAACTTGAAACTGCCATGTGTCCTAGCATACTTAGATGATATAACAGTTTTCAGTGCTACCTTCACCAATCACCTGGCTCATCTCAAAGAGGTGTTCATAAAGATTCAAGAAGCTGGTCTCAAGCTGAAACCATCTAAGTGCGCTTTCTTCAAAGAGTGTCTTGAATTCTTGGGCCATGAGATGACTCAGACAAGAATTTGCCCAATGATTAAGAAGGTTGAAGCCATCAACAAAATGCTTCCACCCACCAACCTGCAAAAGGTACAAGTCTTTCTGGTTATGACGGGCTACTACAGGCAGTTTATCACCAACTTTGCCAATACTAGTGAACCTCTAGTCCAGCTGTTATATAATGTTCCTTTTGAATGGACTGATAGTCAGCAACAAGCCTTTGAGACTCTTAAACAGAAACTCAAAGAGGCTCTCATCCTAGTGTATCCTGACTACAATAAGGAATTTGTCCTATACACTGATGCTAGCAATCTTGCTATTGGGGCTATCTTGTCCTAACTAGACAACAAAGGTGTGAACCATCCTGTGGCTTATACTTTCCATGTTCTGAACAAGCATGAGAAGAACTACAGCGTCACAGAGAAATAGTGTCTTGCCATATTTCATGCAGTCAAACAGTTCCGCCATTACGTGTATGGCACCCATTTCATGGTTGTCACTGACCACAATTTGCTTAAGTGGTTACAACAGCTTAAGGAGCCAGAAAGACGGCTAACTAGATAGACCCCCTGCCTGCAAGGTTATGACTTCACTGTGCTTCATTGCCCCGGGATTCAACATCAGAACACTGATGGCTTATTGTCAGGATTGACAATTCTTTCTTTCTAGAAACCTGGGCCTGTGGACTGCGGGACCGCCTGCCCGCGTTTTTCTGGGATCAAGCTCCCACAAGCTGACACTGAGAGTATTAACCCATGCAGTAAAAAGAGACAATCCAAAGAAATCATTGCACCAAATGGAGGAGTAATCACAGCGCCTAATGGAGGCACTGATTTGGCAACCATTAGCTTCATAAACTTGAAGTCTACACCAGCAACCAATCAAGAGCCAACCCGGGAAAGAGGCACGGGCCCGCAACCCAGTCCCATGACCTCAACACTAAAGCTAGATAATCAGGCAGCCAAATCAAGATTTCTGACCAATGAAAGAACTCCCAGCCTTGGTGTCATTTTGCCACCTTTGAACCAGAGCACCCAGACCCCCCATGCCCACTTTTCCCAATGCCCTGATGAACTCCTCATGAAAAATATTAAGTTTGGAATTGGGATGCTATATAGACCAAAGGACCCCAGCTCCAAACTTATTGCCATTTTTGAATAAAGGGGATGTTATTTTGGCTTACACAGCTACTGCCTTATTTTGTATTTGCCATATACCAATTCAGTTCAAGATCACACGGCCCCCCTGCCCCACTGCCTGCATTTTCCTGTCCTCCTGGTGCACTCTTTGGGCCTGTTCACTTAACTGATTACCCCCTGAAGCCCAAATACAAGGACTATACCCCAGAAAAGATACTCAAACTTGATCCTTTGGCCCACATCCAATCTGCTATTAGATACAATTGTCAAGGCCTGTGGATATTCTCCACACCAAAACTATTTAGAGGCAAATTCAACTACCTTCCTGCCTACAATATCTATATAGAAACCGCCTGTAACACCTGAACTCATGCCTGCTTCTTTGCCTGACCTCCTAACTGACCATACCAGCAAGCACTTTGAAATAGTGTACATCACCCTCACGGGGGTGATGGACACCATTATACCAGCTGCCAGCCTGTGGTCTTGGGTGGGGAAGTCTGCTTCTTACCTTCTAAAATTAGCTCCCCTCTTGTGGTGGGCATTGCCTGCAAAAAAACTGTCCCAAGTTACCCCTGAAAACGACATGCCGGCCGCCCAAGACTGGATCCCTGACACTTATCCGGAATGCTCATTCTTGCTCTGCATTCTGCTGAGGCTGATTGACTGTATGAACTAATTGGATATTCTTTCTCTTGGGAAAGTGAGACAGAAGAAGTCTGATTAGGCTTGCCTAAACTCTCTGAGGATACACTCATTTGCAACAATTGGCTCTTCAAAAAAGTATGAGATCAATACCTGCCTTATGTACAACCTAGTCTTTGCCTTTTGTTGGTGCTGCAAGCTCATAAAGAGACCAGGCATGAGGGCATTGCCAAGACTTTTGACTGGCTTCAGAAGAATTACTTCTGGGAAAATCTTTGCCTGCTGATTTCAGACGTCATACTAGTTGCCAAGACAGCCAGCTCCAGAGACCGCGAGCTGCCTCCCACAAGTTCAAATTAGTTACCCCTCAACATGCCTTTCATACTGTCAGCATTGGCGCTGTAGGACCGCTCCCCTTCTCCTGCTCTGGTTGCTGATTCATCCTGATTGCTGTTGATCAATTCAGCAAGTGGGTAGAAGCTCTTCCTACTAAGGACATCACCGCTAAGACAACTGCTGCCTTTCTGTTAGAAGATGTTTTCTACTGCCATGGCTGTCCTCAAGTGTTGCTATCTGAAAATGGGACTAATTTCAACGCTAAGTTGATAATCTCTGTTGTTGAGGCCTTGGGGTCTCACCAGTCCTTTTCTGCCCCCTACAACCCTTCTACCAATGGGGCAGTTGAGTGTGCAAATTCAATACTGGTTTCTATCATGAGAAAGCTCACCTACTCTGACGCTGCAAACTGGGATCTATACTTACCTGCTGCTCTCTTTGTGTATTGCCTTAGCAAATATTGTGTCACTGGGTATCCCCCCTTTGCTATGCTGTATGGGTGTGAGGCTACCATTCCGTCGCTCTTGAGGGGCCCCCTACTCTTCTCTGATAAGGTCATGAATCCTGACAACCACATCAAAGATCTAGTCAATTGCATAATCAATATACAGGCCACTGCCTATACCTCTGCATATAAAACTAAGATGCTCAAGCTCTTCCCTGATAATGCTGGACAATCCCTTTTGTCTGAGTTTGATGTAGGTGACTGTGTTTTTAACTACCAGCACAGAGTGGGTGGACGTGTGCATAAGCTGGACATGCTGTGGGTCAGTTCTTTGAAAGTGACCTTCAAGCACAGGTTCAATACACCGTAAAGCTCCTCTCTAGTAGTTGTCCGTTTTCCTGAGTGCATGCCAAGTCCCTCCGCAAGTATCACCCCCTAAGGCTAATCTAGAGGGGGGCAATGTTGGGAATGCTGCCATTCACCATGTTTTGATTTTGCCTTCAATAGGTTATTTTGAGGACAAATTACTCTCTTTTGCTTTTGTCTCTTGAAATGAGTCTATATCTAAACTGGGAAATACAGTTGTTTGGTTTCCTGACTCTGCGCAACTCACTTGCCCCACTCATGCTTGTGGCGAGTGATCCTACTGTCCTGGTATTGTTTTATGGTATTGTAAACCACTATATATTACATGTCCTATTCACCAATAAAAATTAAGTTCTATTCATATTTTTGTCTTTGTGTCTTCCAGTACTTTGGCGCCTCTCTCTAGCCACAACTAGTAGAGATTATTCATCCAGGGCCACAAGGTAATCACATAGCCTTCCCTGCCATCTAACCAAGACTTAGTACAAATCCAATCCTAAGGTTAGGATTCCCTGTTGTGTGTCTGTGCCGTGTCTCAGAACACGACAGGGAGTCAACCATGAGGGTTTAATATATGATTATCATTATTATTTCTTGCTCCTGACTAATGCATCCCCACTTTTATCTTGGATGTTGGGTGAGCTATCCAAATTATAGATACATTTTAAAATAAAATATTAAAGATGATATAAATCAACCAACAGAAAATCTTTCTGCCCCATACTTGAATGTATTTAGAAGGTTGGTCTATGGCAGTGATATTTATTATTATTTCTAGTGCTTGGTTCAAAGTAGAAATTATTTGGAATGGAGGCTAAGCTGAAGCTTGGCTCTTGATGAAGAAGTAGTTGGATAGGCACATGGCGAGAGCAGCAGTCAGGTAGCAGGTGATCGTGAAGTAGATGACAAGGCGGTAGTCATTGAAGGAATCAATCAGAGATCCAGAGATGATTGGTCCAATAAGCTCACCCGTGCCAATACATGCATTGATCAGCCCCATCATTGTGGCTAGTTGCTGCTTTCCTAATTGTTTTAATTGCCATTTTTTCAAGCTTACCAAATATTTTGCTGCATGTTGGTCCAAACCCTCCCGCATACCCGCCTGATGGAATACCATACAGTATGCCAAATACAAGCAGCATTGCAAAGCTTGTTGAGAAGCGCCAAATGATAGAAGTCAGGGCAGATAGGCCAAGCGCTAGGATATAGCAATTGACATAGCCAATGTAATCACCAAGAAGCCCCATAGCAATACGCCCCATGGCAGAGCCTATGTTGATAGCGCTGCCCGCAAACCCTGCCTGTTGTCTATCCATCCCCATGGAAACAGCATGGTTGTTGATGAAGTAGAGCGGAACAAAGTAGGCACAGCCACCTAAAAGGGATGCTACAGCAAACCAAGTAAATTTACCATTGATAACAAGAGATATAGTAAACGGGGTATCATCCACTTTGTGCATAGTTTCTCGGCGGCGCACCATTGCAGCAGAAACAAGCAGGACTGTAAGGACTATGGCACCATTGATTTGCAAAGTCCATTTGTGCCCCAAAGACGGTAAGAGCCACGTGTTCAGCTGCCCAAAGGCTACTCCGCCGATTCCCCCACCAGCAGCGCCTAATCCGGCTGCTAAGCCGCGTCTCTTTTCAAACCACTCAGTGATGGCCACGTTGGCTGGGACGTAGATGAGAGCACCGCCAATCCCAACTAGTGCACCTTGGGTTAGGACGAAATGCCATACCTCCGTCCCAAACGACGCAAGCACAAGTCCCGCCATCATCAAGAAGGCACCCGCCACAACACACACTCGGACTCCAAAACGCTGGCATATCCGCCCTGTTGCTATGGATCCTACCCCAAAGATAACTGGTGCCACGTTGACTATCATGGCCACCTTGGACTTCTTTTCAGTTGGGAAGAGACTATTGCTGTAGTGCTCCATAAACACACCATACCCAGAAAGCATCCCAATTGCACATGTTTGCATAATGAAGCTTGCCAGGCATATCACCCACGCGTACCCGACATCGGCTGGCAAATAGACAGTTGGATTCTCTTTCATCTACTGAAGGGCGACTCTCAACTTTTTCTTTGACACTCGTTAAAGAACACTCAATGGGGGCTTAAACCGGGACATTTAAAGCCAATTTATGCCACACTGGATTTCAAGTGATTGATGCTGATTGGATTGATGTCTCTTGCCGTCATATCATTCATTGGATAGATCTGGTCCCACTTCGCTGGACAGCCAGGGTCAATCCCTCACTTCTTGCATCTATTTATATATGCTTAGAAAACCAGACATCCAAATAATATCCACTAATTTTGACTCATCCACTTTAGAGATCTCGATTCATTCACCTTTAAAAAGGTTAGTTTGATTCGAAGGAAGTTTCCAACTATGGCTGCTGAGAAGGCCCTTCAATTTAGACAAGGAATTTATATTCAACAACTATCAGGCCACAATTTCAATTTAGTACGTGTATAAGGCTTGGGTTAGCCAATGTCCCATCCTTTCTTCAGCAGCTGCTCGATCCAAGCAAACCCTTCCCCACGTCTGTAAAGAAATTGATCAGGACTGTTCCGATCCATTGTTTAGACAACCCCAATAAAGATTCACGCCAATCATGGCTACATCAATATTGTGAAATTGACTCAGATGGCAGCTTATCGAGGATCTACGCGATTAATAGCTTGTATGCTATAAACAGGATAAATCTTAACCTGGGACGACCACACTATCATAAAGATATTTAAATGTAAATTTAAATTAAAGATCTGCTATCTTTTCCACTCTGAATTCAAAAAGGCAAACCGATTTGAACAGGTGACTGGTTTGATTTCTCCAGGATTGGTACAGTAGTTTTAAAAGCTATGGCGACAAGCGAAATGAACTCAGATTTAAGTGAAATCCAACTAGCAGGTTAAAATAGACACTCCGTTAACAGGGATTTTTGGCGTTAATAGGCGAAATGGGTCAACACAGCAAAGAAGGACTCACACGCAAAACGAAACCATTCAAAATGCAATCCGAAATACATGGATTCACAAACGAAATGGTGTGAGTTGGCTTTCGGTGTACATATGGGACATTATTTTTCTTGTTATGCCTAGGCGCCAGATTGGTTATTTTATAACTTAATCACATTATTCATATTCAAATTATTCAGAAAGAGTAAAATATAATCAATCCCAAATATTTAATTGATCTTGGGCTTGGGTGATTTTTTAAAAAATAATTCATTGATTTTATAATTGAAAATTGCAACTTATAGTACTACTGAAAATATCTTAAGTGCTACTACAAACCAAAAATATTTATGATGAGTTGCATGGGAGAGTAATAGCAGCCCCAAAGCTATAAATGCTATTACCCTATCTTTGGCTCATCATAAATATTCTTAGTTTGTTTCAGAAAAAAAGGTTGTTGTTTTTGAAAGACTGATAACTCTATTTAAAATACACCCTCTAGTAAGCTGCCCTACTTCATGAACTTGCCCCAATACACTACTAGCATCTTCTGATATTTTTGTTTCTCTGGTATCATCACATGATTTCAAATGATAAAATATCTCAGAATATTCTGAGAAGCTTTCAAATGTTAAAGGTGAAGTATATAACTTCCCATCTTTCATCAAATATGAAAGATTAATGCGCAGATTTTTAACTTCAAGCTCTCTTTTTATAGGCCTAAATTTCCTTTCATAAATATAAAAAAATGCTTTTTGGGAAACAATTGAACCAGTTAAAAATGAATTGTATAATTCTTTTCTTCTTTCTTCTTTCTCACAAATATTTTTTAGATCATTAATGTTGTTAATATAAAGTACATTTTCTTTTTCCTTTAAAATTTTTGATATTACACCAAAGTGACCATCAACAATGCTTTTTCCATGGCATTCAACAAAACGGTTATATTTTATGGAACCCTTAATATATTTAGGTGCCTCTTTAAATAAGTAATATAAAAATTCATATGATCTAAAATGATTTCCATTATCTGTCCATACTTTTATATTATTTATTTTTTTAAATCTATCTAATTTAAGAAGACTTATTAGACATTCACCTGAAAATAAAGAATCATGTGATAATATTTGAGACAAAAAATCATGATATTCATATTTAATTTTATTGTTTTCTTTAAAAACTAATGCAAACCCTAATAATGAGATTGGTTTTTTTGAATAAAAACAATTATTGGTCTCAATTGGACCACCTCCAACCTTTAAGTTTTCTTTATAATCTATAACTACAACACAAGACTCATCATCTAGTTCATTAATATCTTTTTTATATTCACAATTTTGATGAACATAAAAGTCTTGGTGCTGATTAATAGTCTTTAAGTCATTGTCTATAGATTCTGGTAATGGTAAGTTTTTACTTTCACATTCTTCCTTCTTTTTTTCTAGTGAATTTTTTAAATTACAAATATTGCACATATCGGTTTGTTTTTTACTTTTTATTATATTTTTAGGGATTAATTTATAGTAAGTGGAAATTGAAACTGAAATTTCATTTTTTATTTTCATATTTTCATATATTTCTTTTTTTGTTTTAAGTAGAGAGTATTTAATTTCAGTTGAGTAATTACTCATCTCTTTTTCTATATCTTTATAAATTTTTTCAGGCACTTTTTTTGTAAACTGGCTTGTTTCAAAAGAATTTTCCAGCAATTTTTTAATTATTTTTTTAGTTATTTCTTTTTTTAATGAATAGTTATTATTTTTTTGGCTTTTTTTGTTTAAGCTTACATTTTTATTTCTATTTATTTTTCTTGAGTATTCAAACTCACTTTTGGTTATATTAAACCCCATATCATTAAGCTCTTTTAAAGAGTAACTGGAAGTAACCAGAGATCGCAAGGCTGGGATATGTTTTTGGGGGAGAAGATTTCATGAGATCCTTTAAGTTTTCAATGAACTCATTGCCTTTTTGATTTTGAATAGTTGGCAGGAACTGAGCTTTCCCAAATTCAGTTTGAGTAAGGAAGTGCTTGATGAAATTATCAAGATCATCACCAGCAATAAAGAGGAATGCCTTTTTTAACATTGCAATTCTCTCTCTTTTGTTGAAGCTCCCAAGGAAAAAAAGGGTAGCATGGAAGAAGTAAATTTAACTGAGGACATGGTAGTATTTTGAATCTGTAATTAGGTCAGATCTTTGATGTGTGCCTTAATGATGGAGTAGTTATGATCAGAATGTGGTCTTTGAATTGGGTTATTTGGATTAGAAGCTCTGTGGTACTTTAGCTCTTATATACCAAGCTATATGACACCATTCTGAAAGAAATGGTGTGATAGCTTTTACTATAGTTTGAACTTGAATTTATATTTGCAGAAATTAATTAAATACCCAGTTTTCATGCACAAGTGATATATGTGAAGCAGCTAAGCATTATTATTACATCATATTCTCTTTGTAATCAATGCAAATCAATTAAAATGATGTATTCAGTTAATTGTAACTCTTCCGCATATTTTTAAATGATAAAATATTAAAGAATTCCATTTAAAGAATGCTCAATTTGAGGTTCGAAGCTCACTTGAACCTTAAAATCAATCTAAACAGTGATAAAAACATCCTAACTTCAAACTATCATAAAATCCTAGAGAATTGAGCTTTTTAAATAAAATAAAATGCGAAAATAAAGCTCTCAATCTTATCTTTAATTTCGTCAAATAAAAAACATCTGTTGTGTATTCAAAAAAGAGTATTTATTAGCTTTGAAGTGATCTACTTTATATCATTAGATATAATCATATAATAAAATCTGGATTATGCTCTTTTAAATTACTTTTGCTTTAATATTGAGCATAGTATACATATTAAAATTTTTACACCAATAGAAAGATAAGATTCTTAGCTTCATTTTGATAGTTTACAGTGTGAAAAAATATTAATTTTTCATTGAGTTATTAATGTTTTAAATATAAATTGTGTAATTAGTTACTTTTTCAAAATCGAACTGTGTTATGCTGCGACTTGAGCAGCATGTGCATTAGAAAATGGCCTAATCTCTAAAATAATGACCCATATATTGACAGTCTAGTTCTCCTACCCCTAATATATACTTATTTCTTATAAAAAACTAAACCAAATATATACAGCATCTATTCTCACATCCTATTATGTGGTGCAAAAACAGTAACCTTTGATACACCACTTTTTCAAAAAGTTAACAAAATCATCTTACTGCTTTATACTATTTCCACAAAAATAATATAGCTGTAGCTTTTGAAGCCTCTTTTATAACATCATATTTAGTTCCTGGTTATTTCTAACTAGTGGGGGTTGTCTAACTGAAACCAGGAACGTCAAAAGAAAATTCACATCCTAAATGGGGCTATATAGAATTGTCAAAGCTTTAGACTATAAATTTTTTTACACCTAGCCTCCAACTTTCCTCTATGCTTTGGCCTTATATTTCCCTGTTTGAACCGGTAGCTTATAGTTTCAAACAGCCCCCTTTAACATGAATAAGGTTTGCATGTTCATGTTTGACTCTATGTAGCGTTATATAAGCGGGGCAGGAAGACGTTCCATAATTTTTGTTCCATCAACCAAGTTTCTGTCAATCAGCATTAAACACACTAGTTTTCTGGCATTCTAATTAAATACAAATAAAAACAAGTCCGATCAATTACTAACTTTAACAGTCCATAAAAACATAAATCATATATTAAAATACGCTTCGATTTTTAAAGCAAAAAGCAACAACTAAAACTATCAAATTTTATTAAAAATAATTTTAAATCCTAAACTATAAAAGTTCATTGATAAATTAATGGAAATTAACCAATCATTTTTTTTAAAAATAGATATAGGGAGATAAGCAAATAGTTTATTGTAAAAATCAATAGCAATTAATCAGATCCAAAGTCTATGACAGTCGAGACCCTCTTCAGTTATTCCAGCATCTTATCCCTCTTGTAGCCCCTATGTACCAGATTGTACATTGTGTCCTTATTCAGTTTATGCTTTTCTCTCAGAGGGAATATTTCTCTTAATATCTATAAGGGTATTGTCAACCCTGTATTTTGACTTCTTCAGGCCCACAAACAGCTTGCCAAACAATGGCTTGCCAACTCCCACTGACTTGGCAAAGTGGTTATGTCATCCTTTCAGGGCAGAGGTGGTCTTGGCACCCTCATTCTGGACAGACTACAAATCTTTTCAGATGATCTTGTTATTACCTGACCCATATCTCTTCTCAACAAGCTTCCTAGTCCACTGGTCCTTGAAGAAGTCAATAAACCCATCCATCAGCTCCTTATTAGCCATATTCCATTCACCTGCATCCAGTAGCTTCACCGACTTCAAGATGTCATCCTTTTTCAGAAAGCACAGAGCAGGGTACTTTCCAACTATCCTTTTGGGAATCCCTGATGTATCTGAGGTATATTTCATGTAAAGATCTTTTAAGCTAATCCTCTTCCTAAGTCAGGCTTAGAAAAAATGAAAGTATCATCCTTGGGTTTCACATCCAAAGACTTTCCTGAAGGCTATAGATTGGGCAGCCTCAAAGTCAAGAAAGACTAGCTTTTGGTTCTTGAGTCTTATTGAGGCAACAGAATCCTTGGGTGGCCTTCTTGCTGCTGTGAGCCTTGTTTCTTGCTCCTCAAGTACTATATTCTATATTTCCTTCTTGATGATCTTCAGAGAATGCACACAGTTTTTATGCTTGGTCCCAATCATGAGGCAGTAGATGAGAGGCACCTCTCTCTCCTCTACTTCTGCCTGTATTACCCAGATCTGGTTGAAGATCTTGGAGGAAGATGATAAATATTGCATCTGATAGCCACAGATAACAACTTTCAGGATTTAAACTGTGTTGCAATATCTTTGGTTACTCCCTCTCAGGGAATTAAAGCCCCAAGTAGTTCACTGAATGAATCACCAAATGGCTCACTGACTAACCATTAAGTTGATAGCACTACTATCATTTGGCCATCTATTATGGGGATCAAAAAATTCAGATCCTAAGAGGAACACAACTTGAATAAGCCTTGTGACTCAAGAGGAACATTACTCAGATAAACCCCATGACCTCCATGACGTACATGGACAACATGTAGCTTTACATGATACTATATATTATCCTATATTCATATCCAATAAAGTATCATTCTCTTCTTAATCTTCCCCTTTATCTTGTTTATTATACTTACTAGAAGTATATACTTGACAACTGTCTGCATTTTGACACTTTTTCAACATGCAGACAGTCAACTTTAATTTGAAACTTAGGCTACTGCCTACTATCCAATGTTAAAATAAACTATTTTCATATTGTATCATATAGACAGAATTAGTAATCAATGAAAAATAAAGCCAAACTCAATGTTAATTAATAATAAAACTAAAATTTATTACTTTAAGGTCTGAGGCTACAGGACAGGTTATTATAAACTAAAGCCTCTAATCCCAAGATATTTATATTTGTTAAATATAGAAAGATAAAGTTGGTAATAATAACTGAATCAAGGCTCCCAACAACTTATAGGAAGTAAAGTAATGACTAAGGCAATTGATTAAACCTAATAAGATAAAATAAAGTCCAGTTTTAATGACAGAGAAATGAGATAAAAATTCAATTTCTAAAATGGGGTATTGTTCACCACTAACTGGTGGATCAAAGCTATCTACAATCAAGGTTTGAGTGCTACTAAAAAGTTTTACTAACTGATGGTAAAGATAGTTAAAGGGAATAATAAATAAAGCCAAAATTTCAAAGACAAATATTCAAGATGAAAAAATTAGAGAAGAAAGCACAAGCCACAAAATCTAAAAAGTATCTTTTTGGGGTGCAATTTAAACAATCTCAACTTAAAGTTGAGACTGAGCAAAGCTTAGGCTATTTATTCAAGTTTGGATGATTGAAGTGACTAAAAGGGGAAAATAACCTAACCAGGTTTAGTTAAATAGGCCTTTGTGAAAGGGAAAGCAAGCACATGTCTGTGCTAGACTTTTAACTTAAAAAGTTAAATTTAAGGTAAAGGAAGGACATATGATAGGCAATTAATTGTTTTGGCTAATTTAAATTAGAGCAAAAGTGGAAAAAGATCTGGAAAAACTCAGTCTTAAGACTGCTTGCATAAATAACAAATAAATAGGTAAAATAACCTTGGAGTTAATTAAAGTTAACCTTAACATTTAGGTCCCAGGTTTGAGAATTGTTGGTGGAAGAGGTAAGTTTTGAAAAGATGATTAACCTTAGATTTAGGTTCAATTTGACTGTAAAGTGAATGGAAACATAAATAAGAGCAAGGTAATAATTCATTAGTTTTTTATGGTGCCCAATGGAATAAAAAACAATATAAAAATTAAAAGCTTCATAGTAGCAGCTGATAAGGTGAATCCTAAAAATTACAAAATAAGAAGCAAACTGCTATTAAAAATGCCAAATTGTTATACTTTTAATTTTAGGCTGGCTTCAATAGTGAGACTACATGATGTCAATATAAATTAATAGTTATATATTTCTCAATAAATTAATACATAATATGAAATGTCTTCAATTTTAATAATCTGTTTAAAGTTGGCTTATTGATTCATAGTGCTTGACACACATTGGAAAGAATTTTAATCTTTGTTAAATATTATATTAGTGGTTTATTATAGCTTTGAAACTGTTACACAAGTTCCAGTTAATTCATAAATATCAAACCAAGCTATATTATATATGTTAAAATAGTATTTATATAGTGGCATTTAATAAGACACAGAGAAAAACCAATATAAAAGAAAAAGTTGGACAATGGGAATAAGTTAAGCAAATGCAGTGAACTAGTCTAAGCAAGATTTAATAGCGGTTCTACTATCAGGGTAAAGTAGAGAGAGCTTATCATAATCAATCAAATGGGGAATGAACACCCAAATTAGGATGACATTATCAATGAGGAGGAGACAGTGTGTGTTTACTTGGAAATGATAACCCTTGAAGAGTGAATAAAGAAAGGTGCAGCAGAAGATTATGCACAGGCACATCAGGAAGACCTTAATTTGGCTCAACATCAAGGAGTCAGCAGCATAGATAGGCTCACATTCAATTTTGCGGGGTTCAGGAATCATTTCAGAAGGAGGTGGAAGATTACCAGGAAATTGCAGAGGTGAGAAAGCAGAATCTAGCAGTCTGGTTATTAAAAATCTTATTGGGAAATATTGAAATAAATGAATCATTGAGGCAAGATATTTATTGAGAGTAAAATATCAAACTACTAAGGTAGTTTGGTGGGGAAAATTGTTACTTAAAGCCTTTGGGTACATCTTGATGAGGTGGCCTCCTTGTATGCAATATTTAGACAGCTTACAGATACCACCAATGGTGGTTCTTTAAGTTGCTACCTGACCTCCTTTGAGGTCAGGATTTGTTGACCAGCAGGTCAAGGAAGATAAAATTGGGTGTGTGGCATCTGCACCCCACTTGGACCTAATTCCCTGTGCCATCACCCACTTGCAATTGATTGTTAGATTTAAATCTACAATTGCCGCAAGCAGGTGAGGCTTTGGGCTGGGTACCCCCAGGTGGTGGCGCTTTGGCCAGGCCACACCCGGAAAAACTATGGCCGTGACATCTACCATAAAAGAAGGCCAACAAAAGCAAAGTTGTCACCTTCACTGGTTTGATAAAAAAGACACAGCTTAACATTTTCTACTTACATAATGGTATGATTAGGACCCCAAAACTTCACATAATAACTAAACCACTACTTAATATGTATTACTTAGTTTTTAAAAGCTATATGAATGTAACTTTATTATAGCCCAAACCCCAAATAGCATAATTTCAGCCTAGATTTTTGACCTAATCTTAATTTAATTAAGATTTATATGGGCTTTAAATAGTGGTTTACCTTAATAATGCTGACTGTCTACAAGTCAACTGTCAGGATTAAGATAAATTTTTAGGTGACTGCCTTGATTCATAGTTTTTATCTATATTAACACTTAGGATGTCAACACTAAACAATTGAATTTAGGGTTTCCAACTTTTTTAATAAAAAGCTTAATACTGCATATCATATAAAGTTTGAAGTTTTTTTGCATGCTTTATATAATAAATTGCCATAGCTTGATATTTTTTAAGTTTTGACCTTCATTTTTCAATACTTTACTCACAGTTTCTTCTCTAACCCCTTTTCTTTATAGGATAAATCAAAGAAATCCTAGCTCAATAAGAAACAGCCCAATAAAAATACTTCCGAGGACACTGTTAAGGCTAAGTGTCAGTAATTTCATATCCCCTTTCAAACCCCAATAGTTGGAACAGGATTCAATCCCTGAAAAAACTGGACTGCAGGCTGCCAGCCTTGAGGATCAGAGGCCCACCCACCCACATTTTTTTGGATAAAATTTTCTAAGATTTGACTCATTGATGCCCTTGAATTCAAAGTCTCTAATGTAATGCTTCCATCAGTAACACATACTGAGCTTCCCAACAAGCTACTTAATGGAGGTAAAGAGATCCCCACCATTAGCCTGATGAGCCTAATACACACCTTGATACCCAATCAAATCCCTTTCACTGAGGGAAGTAATGGACTAAAAAATGTCCTTGAGAGAACTGCTCCAGAACAGAAGGGCCTTTCTACCCTTTTTTAGATTTAAGACAATGAGATTCCTTCCTATACCAGTGGCATTTTTCTGCCCTTGAAACCAAGCGGCCCACCTGCCCAAATTAAAAATTCCCAAACATTAAATTCCTAACTAATAGAAGTAAATTCTGGTAGTGGGGTACTATATGAACCCCTAGACCCTGTACCAGAATTTATTGTCATTTTGAAATAAAAGTTATTAGATATCAGTTCTCCCAATTATTTCTGTATTTTATCTTAGTAACCTTCTAGTTCAACTTTAATCCTTCTGGCATGTCTGCCCTCCTGCTCACAGTTTTATGTTCTCCAGGGACTCCCTACAGGCCTTTTAACTTCACCAAATACCCATTGAAGCCTGAGTGAAAAGAGTACACTGCTACAAAAATATTAGCAATTAACTCTCTGGCTCACAATAAAGAATTGACTAAATTTAACAGGAAGGTTTCTTGGCACATAACTGAGCTCCAATTATTAAGAGATAAATATGACTTCCTCCCTGCCTACCAACTGGACATAGAACTGCCCATCACCCCTAAACCAATTCCTGCATCTTCAATCAATCCCCATGGACACATCAATAAGATATTTGGGATAGTGTATATCACTCTAACTGTGGTGATTGACACTATAATCTTTGACGCCAGCCGTGATCCTGGGTGGGAAAATCTATTACATACCTAATTAAGTTGTTGCCAACCCTCTGATGGGCTCTGCTCACTCCGCCTGTTCTAAAACAATGGCAGAATGGCTGCCTAAAGTTAGTTCCCTGGCTCTCCTGCTGATTAGAAACTTGTTTGATACACTTGTGGGTGCTGTCAGGGCCCAAATTGAACCTGATAAAGCATTATACTCTATTAAATCAAAGGAGTGTAAGTTTAAAATGTGTGCTTGCCCAATTGGGAAATTGAATCAGGTTTTAGTAATTGACGCCATTATTATCCAAAAATTTGAATTGATGCCCTAAGGAATCCTGCACAAGGAGGTACCCAGAATTGCTATGCTACCCCTTATAAAAATACTAATTGAAACCCCCTATCAAAAGTTAGGAGTTGGCCTCCAAAAGTCACCAAAGGGACCTCAAGGCTTGGGCCAAGTGCCAGGCTAAGAAATAGCCTGCTGCCTCCCCTAAGCAACCAAACAGTTGATTCTAATGCCAGAGAACTTACAGCAGCTGATCAGCTGGCCAATAAGGAGTTACCACCAAGCCAGAAACCTTTCATCAGAAGTTTAGAGCTGAAGAAGTTGGTAAATTCCCTCCCTGTTGAAATATGTAAATAAGCAGCAGTTAGTTAATACAACTTGAGAACTTTACCTTTGCAGAAGTTTATTGAACTATAAAAACATCATAATTTTAGTAATTTTAACCAGAAAGCGTTTGAAGCTCAAATGTCAGCACTAGGAGTCTAAGAAGCTTATCTTTGCTTCAGTCCAACCAAAGTTTGCCCATGTCCCTCCTTTCATAGCACTATACCAGAAAATAACATCTGCTTCTGTGCCCCTTCTCCTTTCAAGGTATAACCCAACTCAGCTAACCTTCTCCACCAAGCCAACCTATGAGCGCAACCACAGGAGAGCTCTCCTTGTCACCACTAACCCAGGTATGATTACAGAAAGCTTGGTTTTGTCTTCCTCACTATGATGGGGCTTACTGAGCAAGGGATTATCTACTTGGGAGCATGGTGCCTTTGGGCTACTGCTACTAATTATTTGATGAGAAAGGTCACTGTTATTTACTGGGCCTTTCAGGCCAGACCCATCTTCTTGACCAAAAGATCCTCTGAGAGCAACCTGGGTCATGACAGGTGCCAAAGTCTTTAGTAAGATTGAGCTCCCTTTGGATACAACCAGGTCAGAAATGCTCCTGGAAATGAAGCAAAAGCCGCCTTTTAAACACATTATGGGTTGTTTGAGTGCTGAGCCATGAATTTCAATACAAATAGCGCAGTGTCCACCTTTTCAATGTTCATGGATAAGACTTTTGAGGATCTAGTTGGAAGGCGTGCTATTGTGGACCTAGATGGCATCATTTTATTTGGCCAGGGCCAAGATAAACCCCTCTAACACAGCTGTGCTGTCCTTAACCCCCTTTTAAAACTCAGCTGAAGGCCAAAACATCCAATCATGAGTTCTTTTGGTTGAGTTCATGTTCTTGGGAAATACCATCTCAGCTAAGAGGATCAAACCTGACCCCAATAAAAACAAGCCACATCAAAGTGCTCCCCCTACTGATGTTGATCAAGTAAATATCTTCCTGAGAAGAATTGTGCATACATGTAAGTTAATCTCTAACTGAGGGGAGATTATTACCTCCAACTGGACTCCCCAACATTAAAAAAAGTTAAAATGTACACCAGTCTAACACCAAGCCTTTGAAAAGCTCAAGCAGTGCCTTGCAGCTGAACCTTTCCCCCAGCTTCCCAGCTAAAACTGTCAGTAGGAGCTTGAGCCCAAGGCTTCTGATCCTTTCATAGTGGATGTACTGCCTTATAGACCAATGATGGGGTCTTCTTCCCAGTAGGCTATGGATAAAAAAGACTTTCAGACACCAAGCAGCACTATCCAACCCATGGCAAGGAGTTACCCATGATTGATTGTTAAGTTGGCAAGCGGTGTTGTTATATTGAAGGCCCTACCTCTCCTCCCCGTATCCCCACTGTAGCAACATCTCTCCAGTACTTCCACACACAATCCTATCTGGCCTACCCCCAAGCAGGCTGGATAGGAAATCTGCCCCTATCAACTTTGCACAGAGTATAAGCCAGGGAAAAGATTGGTCACAGTGTATACTGGTTCCCAACTATACACCGGTCAATCACAGGGGACAGCTGGATGGGATCTGAGAAGCCTCTACAGTACCTGCACCCTAAATTTTATCATAAAAGGGTCTGGGTTCAACCACCATTATCAAGGTCAAGGATAGCAAGCACCAGCTCACAACTGATGCGGGGAACATCTGTTAAAGGAGAGAAGCAGAGGAAAATTTGCCCTATCCTCCCACCAAAAAAAGTGGAGATGCCATCTTCACTACCAATGTACACTGGTACATGAATGTGGGTGTGACTGGGGTGAGATGATGAAACTTAACGTCTGGTGGCCCTCATGGGACAAGCCACCTTGGGCCTCCAAGAAACCTGGGGGGCGTGTGAGAAGGCTGGTCCAGGCTGGCCCTGCCAAAGCCAGCAGCACCCATCAAAGCCATGGGATCTTTTGAGCCGTGGGCCCTTGGCATGGTTAGGCCCTGTCTCAAGACAGGCTAGGGAAGGGATAAACTTTCAAAACTATTGTCTTCTTCACTTGTTAGCCTGTAGCTTGACTAACCACCAACCCCACTGCCACCATCTTTTTTTTCTTCATTGGTAAGAGAACTGAGGAGTGCTTTGGTTGTAACAAGCAGCTCATCACAGATGGGAGATCAGAACTCATAGGCAGAGCAATGAGGACGTACTGTGGGTAAAACAACCTATAGCGGGTGAGGACAACAAAATATCACCTAAAAGCCAATGGGCAAGTGGAAACTGGAATGGGTTGTTAGTCCAAACAATGGTCAACATGTCTCAGGGGCACACCAACACTGCTGGGTGGGACATTTATCAACCACCTTGCTCATCTTACATTCCAGAACTAGCTGGGTTAGAGGGTTCAGCTCTAGACCGTTGGCCTTTGGTACACCTGATGGCACAACTGGGCTGGACCAGGGTGATTTGAAATACACAGTCCCAGCTGAACCCCTCTCATCATACTCCTTCACTGGGAAAATGATGGTCTAAAGCCTGTGAAATCAAGCCAGAACAGATCCAGGGGCAACCAAGCACTTGGAAGCTTGTAAAGCTGTTGGTGATTGGAGGTTATTCCCGGAACCCCCCTCTCCCCCAAAAAAAAACTAGAGTCCAATCACAAGGGATCCTGCAAGGTCACAACTGTCTGCAGCAGCCACACCAACTGACTTGAGGATGCCCAAGGTAACCCCAAGCAGCTTCACCACAACTGATTGTCCCCTGGTGGGAGTGCCTGCCCAGAAATGGTTTTTACACAGCTTTCTGGATCTTCCCCAGATACAAATTCTGGTCAAAAGAAACAAACTGGGGGCAAGGGGGTTGCAACCAAGGTTGACACCTTATCTGCCAACATATCTCACAGCATGCAGGGGAGCTCATAGAGATACCTCATGGCATATCTAATGGCATGATCCCTTCCGCCTCCAATGATGAGGTATGGGTAATATTTCTTTAGGGGTGATCTGGATTTTGGATGCCAATCTGACAATTAGTTGTTTGTGATGCGAACCGTAACTGAACTGTTCCACAATACCGTCCTGTTGTGGATCATGGGACCCCTGCTATAGTATATTAGTGTTAAGTTACTGATTTAGCTAGCACCCTAGCCTTAATCCCTGTCCTTTAATTATGGACTGTTGCCTTCCCAGATTCAAATATTGAGCTATAACTAGTTCCGCTGCAACAGTTGCAGTATGTTGTTTCAGGTTACAATCAACTATAGCCAACAATATGGTGGTGTAAGAGGAGCTGGTAGGAAGCTTTCAAGATGGATATCAGCAGCTATCAACCAAACTCTCCACCATACCTTTTTTTGTGGGAAGAGATGGATTAAAGATATCCTTTTCCTAAATTATCATGTAAAAAGGGTGAAGCCAACCTTGACCCATAAACCAAATATTTTAGTATGAGGCAAGTATCTTTCAAGAAGATGTTATGGAGCATATGTATTGAAATGAAGGATCATGATCCCTTTATAATAGTCCTTAGGGGTTGTAAAATCTAACCAAAAAAGGTGAACACTGTAGTTATCAATGATATAGGGTATTGTGAAAGATGAAGGGTAAACATCCTGACAAGATTCCAAGTCAGAAGAGAACACATCTAGCTTGGCTCAACCTACCCAATATCCATAACTAGGTCATGCCAAGCTGAGGTTGAAAGTTGAGACATCATGGATAAATGAGTTATATATGTGAGTTGCAACCCATTTCTCAGGTATGGTGTCCCATATAGTAGGATGCTTATACTCCTGAATGCCACAACTAATATTGTATAAGCTCTTGTTCTTAAGCAAAGCCGTTAGGTATTATAATATTATTTCCCCATTTATGTAACTCTTCTAAAAATGCACAGATGCAGCAGTGTGATGCAGTGAAATATAACCCAATCCTCCAAGGATATCTGGATGATTTGAGGTTAGATTTTAATTTTCTTGGCCAGCCATATTTTACCCATTTTAGGATTATATCCAAATAGAAAATTCATCAGTGCTAGTTTAAGCTTATCTAGAACGGATGGTAAAAGAGCTAACCGACTACATGTCACTTTATATCAAGCTCACTGCACTTTAAGGATGAGTGAATATTGGCGTTAAACGTCTAAGCTTGGCACTTGCTAAAGCAGGGCAAAAGACTTGACAGGAAAAAGCTTGCCCATTTCACGTCGTGCAAACTTTATCCGGCAAATCTGTTCGATTATATTCGGTGTAGCATTACGTATGTCTACCAGATTGCAGGGAGATATATATGGAACTTGCTAATAATATAAGCCTGGTGTGATGCTGTTAGTGGGCTTTATACAAGCTGCTTATCATGCCTGAGCCAAGCGGATAGCTGGGTGCAGTAGGTATAAATCCACATGTATATAAATGGGTGGATTGGTAATCTGAGCAGCATGTATCTGGTTGACAAGTGGAAGCCATGTGCAGAAGAGTTGGCAGCAGGCAGGGGTGAGATCCAAATCAGGAGATGCTAGCTTCTAGAGCTGAAGTTGGCTGGATCTCTATATATTTATCCACACATGGACTGCCATAACTTTGAAGCTCCAAATGATTTCTTTATGCCCAAACATACTTTTCCCTGACGAAAAGGTGGCGAAGATTGCTCTTATTGGAACCTTGATCCCGTTTGTGATTGGGATCTTCTCGGTGGCTTCGGGCTGGCTGTGCGATAAGTTTGGGGTGCGGGTCTGCATTGTGGCGGGGGCGTTCGCCACGGCAATTGCTCACGTTTTGGCGTCGCTTGGGACACGGGTTTGGCATTTGATTCTTACTCAGGGAGTCCTGTATGGAGTTGGTGGTGCACTTGTATATATCCCAGCCATCATGCTTGTGACGGAGTGGTTCGAGAAGCGGCAAGGGTTGGCAGTTGGGATTGGAGCGGCAGGGGCGGGTGGTGCCCTGTTCACTCAAGTCAATTTTAGATTGTTACTTGCCCTGGGCCATGTCTGGACACTGTGCTTGAACGGAGCTTTCCACTTGCTCGCGCTGCTTCTGGTGGCAACAACGGTCCGTCGGCGCGAACAAACAGATAAAGGATCAGAAAACACAAAGTCATTGGTGCTGAATGGTAGTCTGATTTGGTTTGCAGCAGCATGCCTTTTCGGTGGGATTGGGTACTTGAATCCTTTACACTTTGTCATGCAGCATACGGCGTCTTTGAACATGACGACTGCAGAAGGAGGATATATCCTCATTGCCATGAACCTTGGTTCAGGCGTTGGGAGGGTATCTATGGGGCTGCTAGGAGACTATACTGGTCTTATGAAGAGTTACATGTTGGCGATTTGTTTGTCGATATTGGCTTCTGTCATGTGGCTCTTCTCAACAAAGTTTGCGGTTATGCTGATATTTGGTATCGTGTATGGAATCTCCTCTGGTGGGTATGTTGGTTCGTTTGGAGCTGCGTGTAGCATTTTATTTGGTAATTTGAATTGTTTTCATGTCTAACATCAGCAGGGAAGAATCAGCTGGCGACTCTGATGGGGATCTCCAATGCCTTTGTCGGTACTGGCAACCTGCTTGGGCCAATTATTTCCGGGATGCTGATTGACAACTTCAACGACTACAATTTAATCATTTACTTGACAATCGGTGGATATATCCTTGCGCTGCTAGCCATGGTTGTAGCCAACTACTTTGCCATCCGAGAATCTAACGCTTCTTTGGCAAAGCACGCATCTGTCCTAACCATCGTTTATCACGTCTAAAGGTTCCCGTCTAAACCAGACATCATCCCACGGCTTCGCCTTAATTACCGAAGTGCTTCACGACCAAACTTTGTGCCTAAGCTGCAAAGGTCCAAGTTTCTATTTTGGAATTTCAAGTAGAAAATCATTCAAGCTTTTCAATCTCTAAATAAACCAAACTATCCCTGCTGTAATGCCGATTTACAGATATCAGATATTCAGAGAATATTCAGCCCACAGGAGAACAGGTACAGTCAAGCCGTCAATAACATTAACGCCAGTCAGGCGGAACTCAAGGCAACAACAGTTAAAGAGACTAAAATTAGAATCAAAAACAGGTTACAGAAAGAAGAGATGTTTTATTATCAGGAGCCAGGCACAATTTAAAGCTCACTGATAAGTGTTATCTTTTATCAGATATCAGTTATCCGCGCTGATAACGAAATCGGCACCACACTGCTATAATATATACCACTTCAACCTCAGCACTCTTTTAAAGATAACCTATCCAAAAAGGAAATTAATCACATAAAATTCTATTTCAATAAACCATGACCCATTTAGACTCGATGCCGTATCCTGATACTCCAATTGGATACATAAATCGACTTATGCACTTGGTTCCAGCCCAATTGATAATAGATCCCTTTAAATGCCACCCACGTCAATTAAACCCGTCCATAAAGATCTAAATGCTCAGCTTTAACCGCCATCGAGCTTGACGAAACCAAGCCGATACACCGCATCCTCCCCGCACACGAGCGAATCATCACCGGTACAAACCCGTGACGATATCAAGCTTGAAGCTTCCCTTGTTTCCAGTAAACTCTATCCTAAAAAAAGGCCATCCTCAAAGTCATAGCGTCCAAACACCCGCCTTGCAAAAACCCATGGCTTGGTACCATCAACCGCTCGATTCCAAGTAACCCAATCTTCAAAAACCATCTATTTGATCCTCTTTTAATCTATTTCTTAACCTTATACTTTAGCCGATTACCCCATTACCATAGCTGTACTATTTTACTAGAGTTACAGAAAGGGGAAATAATGTTAGAACTTGAGATCAGCCTTATTTTAGAATATGTGATTATATAGCGCCAGCTGCAGATTTCAGGGTGAATAGATGACCTAGTACAGTAGTTTTAAAAGCTATGGTGACAAGCGAAAACAATCCAGATTTAAACGAAATTAAAAATAAATGAATTTATATTGATTTACAATAGATTTGAGTTCATTTCAATTTCGCTTAAATCTGAATCCATTTTGTTTAAATCTGAGTTCATTTCGTTTGTCGCCATAGATTTTAAAACTACTGTATAAGCAGTGCTATTTCCAATAAAATCAACTATTCCCCATATCTGGAGCTGTTTAGCCATGCTATCTCGGCTTATACCTAGCTTGTTATGCCTCAGCTGTAGGTTCTTAGATGATTGGGTAGACTTTAATATTTTATTTTCTTCCCCAGAACTTACCTGGGGGTTTACCCTGCATCTTCAACACTCCTGGTTCAAGGGTAGCCCCATATTTAACAGGGAATCTACTGGAAGTTGTCAGAGGTTCCAGCATAAAGCTTGAAAATATGTCTCTATTAGGGGGACTGCACTTCACTGCTTCTTTCTGGGGTTCAGGAGCCATAGTCAATTTTTGGTGCCTGGCCTCATCCCAGCATACTTTTCCTCATCCCTGGACTGTGTAACTTCAGCCATCATTCACCAATAGGATGATTCCAGAGCCTTCTTTCATGTGTTGCATGTATTCTCTGAGTTCATCACCCCTACCTCATCTTAAACATCAGGGCATTCATATAAACCTGCAGTTTCCTCCTTAAATCTATTAACCTCTTGGGCATCTCATTCCTGAATAACTTCTTGGATCTGTAGTGTCTGGGTGATCTCACCCTCAACAACTCTACTTTTCTAAATCACCATTATTTATTCCCATAAACAACCAGATAAACCTCTTACTTACAGTGGCAAACCCCTTCCTGATGTTCACACCAACAATCCAGAAACTTCAGCATATTTCCCCACCACCTATAGGGATACTATCTTTTGACTTATAAAGGACCTATCCACCTTGATCTTGTTCCAAAGCATGCTGAAGTGTGACACAATACATTCACATTGGGATGTGATTATAGAGCAAAAGATCAGTGAGGGATTTCATAGGTCAAAGTTCAAAACAACTGGATATGCATTGAAGAGATTTTCCAGCATAGTGATGGAGTCCCAGGAATTGATCAGGTTGGGCTAATCAAGAGACTGAACGGATACCCTGACCGGATTGTATTATGAGACTAGGTGTCTCAAACTAATTGATTAACTGGCAAGATTAATTAATTGATACCTTTGAATATGATTAATGAGGATTTAATCATAGGGCCTAAATGGACTTGACTGTGTCAAGTAAAGACTTGTTGTCTTCAAATGGATTAATTAACTGGGAAGGCTAATTAATATATGCTGGAAATATAATTAATGAGGATTTAGTTATATTAAAATGGCCTTGACTTTGTCAAGAAGTTTGGTTAGGGTTAACCATGGGAAAACCCCCAGAATTTGGGTTAAAAGCGCCGTTTTGGCAAATTAGTTAGGTTAAAAGCGCCGCTGCGCTGCCTAATTGATTTGTAAAGCGCCACCTGGGAAAGTTTCTGGGCGCCGCAGTAGCGCCTGGTTCAAGTTTCAAAGTGTTTTAATGGGGTTTAAGGCAAAAAACCATTAAATGTAAAAATAACTAAATATAGACAATGGTGTCTATGCATTCAGGATTGATCAGCTAGTTCCCAGTTGGAACAAGGATAGCTTGGATCAGGAATACATATATTTCACAGGGTTTTGGCGCCAGAAGTCTGGAATGCTTCAAGCCAAAGCAATACATTTCCATGGAAGGAATCAGGTGATTCTGGAATATATTAGGGCACATTCTTATAGGTTAAGAGTGTGAAGATCTTTTTGGTAAAGATATGGATTGGATGCTGCTGTTATGTCATAAATCACATGATAGGAATCAAGGTGTGATTCCAGAACTGTAGGAGTTTTCAGCCAAATGTACCCTGATTGGTATATAATGGAAACATGATAATAATTAATGAAAAATGATGCTTATTGTGACAATGATTGCTTTCCCCTCAATCATTTTATGTTTTGTTTTTGGCTTCTAACAGAAAGAAGTCTACCATATAATGAGAGAGATGGTCTGCAGATAAGACTATGGGAAGTAAAAGACATGAGGATGGTTGCCAGATAGCAACAAGTTGAACTCCAAGATTGCTTACCTAGGATCCAAGCTCATTGAAGTTCACATAAAGAATTCCTATTATACTGTAAAAGAGCCAGATTGGGATAACAGAAAAGCAAGCATGAATTTCCTAGATCCTCTACATGAAGAAAAGACCTGCTACCTTTGAACCCCTCTTAAGGCTTTAAACATGTCTTCTATATTTACTCAATAAATATCTTTCTTTGCTCCCCACTGGTCAAGTTTGATCCTCCTAGTTCTCTGTATAAATCTACGCTAACCAGAAGCTGTTAGTTTGTAATTGAAGCTTAGAGATAACTTTCTTGCCCTCAATGTTGGATTTATCCAGTCCAGTGCTACGCGTTGTTTAAAGCACTGGTAAATGATTTATGGGACTAAGTACCCCCAAATAAGTAAAGTAGCCCAAAAAACTGGTGTGGCTGGTCAGAAATCTTCTGAGAATCCTTAAAAGGCTCTAATAGTGGCTCTCATCTTAAATAGGGGGAGGTATCAGCAACCAGATGCTTTCAAACAAAGATAAGGTTCATGATCTCAAACTGCCTACACTGTTTCATTGGGAGATTGAAACAATTAGCAACTTTCCATTGGTAGTTCCCAGCACCTTTTTCTGGATATGAAAGGCCTGGCATCTAGTTTGGCTAGTCTTCTTGGTGTGGACCCAGGTTTCAATCCAGGCGCTTAAGGTTCTACTACTTCTGCTTTACCTTTTAATCTTTAAGAGCTATATCTGCATCCCAACATCCTACTTTTCTTTGGGGACCACCCCCACACCAACATGAAAAACTTTGTCCCCCTGCACTAAATTGACAGTTCAAAATAACTTCTACTCATCATAGCAAGGTATTTCCTGCTTGGCAATCTTAGGCTCTCTTTTCTTCTATGGTTCAACTTTGCCTACATGTGTCTGTATTTGTAGCTTAATCAGAAGAGCTCCTTTTATGCCAGCACTGCAGCATAAGATATGCATACCTGACTCTAATATTTGGTTGCTGAAAAGATGTTTCACCTGCCTTCACCTGTCTCTAAGATTTATCATCTTTTTTAGGGAATAGAGCCTAGGGTGGCCAACCAAGTATCTCCTGGATCCATGGCTCTCCCCACCCTGCAAGCCATCCAGTATTGGAACCCTATGAGAAAACCTTGTTTTCCCCTCAATGAACATCCCCCCTACTTAAAATACTGCTAGGTGGAATCTTCACCTCATGAGAGAACCAGATTGCTGGTTAAGATAAATGTGAGGCTCCTGTTCACCAGTCCCCATTGTATGTCCTGGGTCAAAGCCAGGGACCGGCTGAAAGGAGATTTCATTATCTAGTAGAGGTATGTGGCTAGCTTGAAGTTTATACTTGGCTTGCATTAAAGCAAACTCTTTCAATACTTTCCTTATCACCAGGCAGGCATCCCCTCCATGTAATTGAACTTCTGCCAGGGCTAGGCCTTCAGTAGGCTGATACCAATCCTTCAAGAGTCTGTTGAACTCAAGCCAAATGAATTCCCTTCCTCTATCTGTCATTTCAAGGTGTCTAATCAATCTTTCCCACTCTTCCTGGGAGGTCTTACTAGTAGCAAACCTTCAACAACTTTGGCAATAAGTATCCTTCTCCCCTTGAATAGGGTAAAACATGTTAGGCAATTCACTCATAGAGACTAATGCTCCACTAAGAAATAGGTTTAGGGGTTGAAATGGGCGTTTATTTGTTTCAGAAGGAAGATCCCCTTAGAAACCTTCTGCTATGCGGCCCAGGTGGTATAGGAAACAATAGGGGTTTTCCAATACTCAGAGTCCTCCAAAAGTTCTTAGAACCCTTGTGTTTGGTCTTTGGCCCCTGCTCCCTATTTGGGCTCCTGCTTTATTATCTTGGGCTCTTACTCTTTTGTCCTTGTCCTCAGATCCTGGTTCTGTCCTTGTGGCTTTGTAATCCACTTTTTCCAATCCCTGTTATGCCTCATACTGCTCTCCCTTTTATAGCTCCTTGTTTCAGTCCTTGCTCCTTCTCAGAACTCCGGGGGTGTTCTAGGCTTGAACTATCCAGTTTTCCTTGATCTATAATATATTGAACTTTGTTACTTACTTCAGCCAATTAAAAAACAGCCTTTTCCCCTGTTAATTCCCTCATTTTTTAGGCTTAAACCCTTCAGTTTAACCACTTAAAACCTTGATCAACTAGGCTTTGGCCTGCAGTCAATCAAACATTCAGATTGAGCAGTTTTGCCAAAAAGTTTCCCCAGATGACTTGCTCTTGATCCTGGTTCAAACCTGGAGTTGTCTCACTCTAGACAAACAACTGTTCTGCATTTCAAATGGGTTTGCCGTATTTCCTGTCATGTTTTTCCAGGAAATCTGAATTGCTTCTGACTGTGTTTTACTTAAAAGATTTTCAAATCATAATTTCTTCAACCTTTCTCTGTATTTCCTTATGCTTTCCTTCTCTTTTTAACTGTTTGAAACCACCTGTCACTTGCTTCTTGCTCCTTTCCATGGTTTTGACAAGCTCTAGCCTTACACCCTCAGAGTTTACCCTTATTGTTTCTGTTTCCTCTGGCTTCTTATTACTCAAACAAATTTTAATAAATTCATAGTTCAATTTAAGTTAACTGTTTCTGTTCTTTCTATTTAACTTTCTAACTCTTTTAGTTAATTATTTTATTATTTCTGATCTAATATTTTCTTGATTCTTTCTTTAATTATTTCCTTTTTTTACTTCTTTTCTTTTTCTTTTTTTATCTTTCCAAATATTTTCTTCTCAACTCCTAGTCTTCTTTTGAAAAACTTTCCTCATTCCTTCTAATCCTTCTTCAGGTTCTGTTAGTCCTTCTCTACTATCCTCCAGTCCTTCTGCAAGCCCTTACACATCATCTTCCAGTCCTTCTGCAAGTCTTTTCACATTATCTTCCAATCCTTCATCATCATCTTTAAGTCCTTTTTCAAGTCTTTCTGCATGAACCAACAAGGTCCTGTTGTAACCAATTTTCCCTTCTTGACTACCAACAGATATTAAAAGACACAGGGGGCGCTCAATGCGTCACCTCTTGATGCATCTAATAACATGAACCAATCTGGTAGCAATATTGAACTGCGGGTACTTTCTCCTAATTAGGAGTGTTGCCAATTTGGCCTGAAAATCCCCGCACAAATTATTCTTGACTCCAAACCTTACATGGAACATGCCACCCCCTGTGGCCTTGTGACTTTCCCCATATATTATATTAATCACAATATTCTACAAATAAAAATACCTTATACTGTTCATTCTTGTCCTTTATATTGGACTGTTGTCTTCCCCAATTCAAATACTGAACTCTATTTGGTTCAGTTACAACAGTCCTGTTCTTTTTTATAGTCTATTTACCAACACCTCAGATCCAAAAAAAATCCAAGTGAATTAGTGACTGACTAGGCTCCCATTGGTGAACACCAATTTAGGCCATCAATCACAGAAAATCCTCATGTTTAATTAGTTGTTTTTACTCACTCAAGTGATTATTTTGAGCTTTTAGTCACAAAGTAACCAACTTTACTTCCCAGAAACCTATGCATTGCCAAGTTCTGCAGATGCTTCCCCAATAAAATACCTTTATAACATTCCTGGACATATCCATGCCTCTCTGGTGGCTTTAAGACCTCCTCAAAGCTACCAAGAAGACATAGATAAGGAAACCTTACCCCTAAACTGGGTAAGATTTTCCATCTGCAGACCTCCTGAAGGTGGCCAAGGATCTCAGAGCTATCTCAGCCCATCCTTCCCTAGAAGACATCAGTTGTATACTAGGTTGAAACAGGATCCTTCCCAAATAGCCACATATCACCTACTAGGTTGAGGCGCCATCCTTCCCTATTAGCAATAGGTTACCTACTAGGTTGGGACATCAACCAGCTCTAGTAGCCATCAATTATCTAACTGACTAGGACAACCTCCAGCTCTAGTGGCCATCAGTTACCTAATAAAGTGGGATACTCTCCAGCTCTAGTAGCCATAAGTTATCTACTAGATTAGGATGAGATACTTTCCCAGTAGCCATAAGTTACATATTAGGCTATAGCACCATCCAGGGACCTCCCCTGGATCATGCCTCTCCTACCAAACATTTACCTGTCTTAGGCCACTATCCTTCTATTGACCAGCATTAGCCCTGCCTGAAAAACTGCCCAGCATGTGGATCATCCCAGATGCCTTCTAGCTTCACTGAATTACCTGGTCTGCTTGGTCAAAGATTATCTGCTTTATAAGTCCTTTTCCCTTAGAAACTCAAGTTGATGGGCTAAAGCTGATGCGGCCACAAATTTTCTATCCCTGCATTGGACCTCAAATGGGATGGGTATAAACCCCAGGATCCACCTGGAATGCTATCCTCCCTTGGGTTAGGGATGCTGAGCAGTCACCAATTGAGATGCTGGAGATATCCCTACCCTTCAGGAATAGCACATACCCAGGGGTCAGGGTTCCAGAACCTAGCAGCAGAATCTCTGGGTATGGGGGCAGAAGAGCAGAGGCCATCATTGGCTGGGAGCCAAAATGATCAGGTACAAGAGGGATCTTCCTAGTAACCACCAAGGGTTAGTGGCTGCACTATGAAATCTATCAATCTGGTTTGATGATGCTAATAGCTCCAAAGGGGTAGCTGGAGGGGGACACGTGATAGCGCTGGTCAAGGGTGAGAAGTTGGTCTTGTGGGCAAAGGGATTCTATTGGTACTGGGTGGGGGAAGATAGCTGTATCTGTTTTTGAAAGCTAACAGTGGGACTCTGTACCAATGAATTCAAATTTGACAGCTCCTAAATTTCTATCACTAACAAAAGTGGTAAGCATTAGCAGGTTCTTTAGTTTGAACCCTTTAAATTTAGGTTACAAAGGTCTCCAGTAAATGGATTCAACTTTTTTAAAATCAGGAGGACATCATTAGTTGGTTGGAGAGCCTGTGAGTGTCACGGTAGATTTGTTAATGCTGGGAATTATCCATCTGAGTAAGAAAGCTTGAAAATCTGGAAAACTGTTAATAAAATTAACTGATTTGATAGATTTAAATCAAAAAGTTGACCAAAAATGAGTTACTGCTGATCTGGTCTGCCAGTTGGGTTCAATCCCCCCTTGTAAGCTGACGTTGATAAATCAACATAATTTGAGGGTCACTAATATGATCTTATTTATCAGCATGGCATCAGAAGTTGTCACTCAAGGGTCTATGAAAACTGGAACAGATACTTACTTGATAATGAAGAAGGAATAAGAGCCAAGGATCCAGGTGGCATTGCTTAGTCAAATTTTGATATATATTGAATAATTTTCACTGTTTCAACTCTTAAGAGTTGAGTCCTCCCAAAATTTCACTCAATAAAAATCAAATATCCTCTGGTCTAATTTTATTTGAAATGCATCCTGTAGTAGGCCTGCTGCGCTAAATTCCCTACAATTTAATTCTTAGCTGAATCCTTACGGGAAGATGGGGCCCTGCTGTTGGCACTTTGTTGTTGCCTCTTCCTAATGTCAATTTGATGTCTGCAAATCTAGGGGCTTTCCCCACCATATATGAAGCTGATACATTTGTAACCTCTCAATGTCCTGAATTTTATGCCAAATACTCATTGATTCTCTCTCAGGTTATTTATCTTGGGATCCTTTGGTTAGGGTTAATTGTTTTGCTTAACCCTAGTGGATCATTTGAAAATTTTGCAAAGCGGTATTTGAAGCTTTGTCAGTGGTTAATCATCAACTCTATGTGGATTTGGGTGGTGATTCCTCACCATCTGGAGACTGCTTCTTAATATCCAATAATTTCTGTCATAGTGAGCAAGTTGATATAAGGAATTCCATACCTTACACAAATACAAAGACAAACATAAGGATTATGGACAAACCTCAAAACCAGAAAACTGAATTTTTAAATGCAGATTTAAAAACTAAGTTGGATAACAGAACTATTAATTTAATCGAGCTGAAAACACATTTGAAATTGATAAACAAAGGTGTTTTAGGCAAAAACAAGCATGGAAGCAAAAACAATGGTAAAAACCCAGAACAATATATAAATTCCACTTTAAAACTGGAAATTAAGGCTTCAAATGGCCATTCCAACAATTGTAACAAATCAGCATTACATTTTAGCTCTGAAAACCATAGTACAGCCAATCAACCACAAATTAAATGTGTAAACTTCCTAATACAGACCTTCAGGGACCTAGAAGACCAATCAAACCCAGAGGACTACCCAAGCCACTGCAATACTGTACATCCAGCTCCAGATACCATCCCCAACCTAAGTGAGGTACAATACTGCAATACAGTATTCTAACCTGCCTCTTCTTGTATTGCAGCCTGCAGCTTGCTGCAGGCCTGCAAGGCAATACTTCTACCCCACACTTGCAGGTTGGCCTGGTAAACTCTATGATCCATCCCCCAAATTATTTAAGTATTTAAACTGAAAATTTTCCCTTGAGCTAAGTGCTCCAACAATTTCTTATTTCCTATCAACCCCATAAATCTATATTCTCAATTCTAAACACTTGATTAGTAGATTCCAAAGGTTCCCCCCAACAACATGAAGTTCATCTTCCTTGTATGGACGTTGTGTGTATTAATCAATTATGGGCAAGCAAATGTTAACTTCAAAAACCCTGAACCAACTCCTACTGACAAATCTGAAGACTCAATTTGGTATTGTTTTGGTCTGCGTCAAAGACATGCCCCTTATGTTGAAACAGCTCAATTCCCACCAATCATCCACCCCAAAGCCCCCTGGTTGTTCTTGGGGTACACCAGTGTCTATTATCTTCTCAATCACTTCACTCCCTTCTTGGGAAGATTCTGTCTATTTGGTCACCTTCTACACATGCTAATGATAGGAATCCCAGTAGGTTCCACTCTGATCAAATTCAATTTGGGAGCTCTTCTCCATTCAATTGGGGAAAGGCTTCCCAATGAGTGGATCCCTGACAGTTGAGAGGACCAATTGGCAAAGCATCTGGGCCAGAGAGAACAATGTAGAAGTATATAGGTCTATAGAATGATAAGGTATAAGTTGGGAGAACCAATAGTTCATAAATTAATTTAAGGATGGCAATATAGTCCTAGACTGTGACAGAAATTGCTGGATAGTAAGAAGATGTCTCTAAAAGTAGGGAATAACCACCCAAATCCACATAGAGTAATGATTAACCACCAACACAGTTTCAAATACTGTTTTTTAAAATTTCCAAATGAGATACTAGGATTAAGTAAAATAATTAATCCTAACCAAAGTAGCCCAAGATAAACAGCCTGTGAAAGAATCAGAGTATCTTCAGAATAAAATTCAGGACATTAGGATAAAACACAATTTTCAGTTTCAAAGACAGGGGGACCACTCCCAGATCAGCAGGCATGAAATTAACATTAGGAGGTACTGACAACAAAGTTCCAACTGCAGGGCCCCATCTTCCAGTAATGATCCAGCTTAGAATATGATTGTAGGGAATGTATTGCAACAATCCAATTACAGGATGCATTTTTAAAAAAGTAAATTGGACCAAGGGATATTTGATTTTTATTGAGTAAATTTTTGGGAGGACTCAACTCTTAGAGTTAAAACAGTAAAAATTATTCAATATATATATATAAAATTGACTAAGCAATACCACCTGGATCTTGGGCTCCTTTTTATTCTACATTGCCAAGTGAGCATCTAGTCCAGGTTGCAAAGAACCCTTGTGTAACCAATTTCTGACAACCATGCTGATTAATGAGCTTGTATCTGGTAACCCTCAAATTACGTCAATTTATCAACATCAGTTTACAAGGAGGACTCAGTTTCAGCTGGAAGACTGGAGCAGTTGTAACCCATTTTCAATTGACTGTTTGATTTAAATCCGTTAATTGAGTCAATTTTGTTAATGGTTTGCTGGCTTTTCTAGCCTTTCTACTTGGCTGGATAACTCCTGACATGATGGAACCTACTGTGCCATTACCCTCTGCTTTAGCCCTGGGCATAATAACCCCTCCAGGAGATGTGATAAGGTGAAATTCTTGTGGGCAGGCGGGAGTTTCATTGCAGCTAAGGTAATCTTGGGTGGCCAATAGCAGTGGGATTGCTCTGGTAGAACTCTTGGATCAAATCTGGGGAATTAGAATAATCATAGTGGAGAACCCATGAGCTTTTGGAATCAAGATAACCCTTCCATGACACTAAATACTCCAAACGGTGTTAATTATTATGAGAAGCCAGAATACAATTTAGCTCATACTTGAGTTCTCCTTCTACAAGAATGGGTTAGTAAGAAGGAGTATCTATACCCTTAAAGGGGGTAAGAAGGAATTCATGGAAGGTGTGGAAAATCTTGAAAGCTGGGGGTATATCTAGCCAATATGCAGAGGGACTGATTTGATGTTCAACCTTGAAAGGACCAACTTGCTTGGGACCTAATTTGCAACAGAGGACCTTCAGTTTCATATTGCAAGTGTCAACCATGGCCAGATCACCTGGCCTGTAGGTTGGACTTTCCTGGCGCTTGCAATCTGTGTATTTCTTGTAAGTTGTCACATCAGCAGCAAGAGTAACCTGGAGCTCCTGATGGACCTGCTTTAATGCAGCGGCTTGATCAATTGCAGCTTCCATGTTGCTAAATAAGCGGGGATCCATGTTGGATGAAGGCTTGAAGCCTACATTGGCATAAAATGGCAAAACCTGAGTTGACGTGTGTGGAGCATTATTATATGTGAACTCTGCCATGGGTAGGTTATCACAACAGTCATCTTGTCTTGCATTTGTGTAGCAGCATAGGTAGACCTCCAAACTTTGGTTTACCCTCTCTGTTTATCCATCAGATTGGGGGTGGAAAGCTGTGGAACAGCACAATTTTATACCTAGAATCCCAGTAAAAGCTTCCCAGAACTGAGCAATGAATTGGGGCCCGCGGTCACTCACAATTTCCATTGAAATGTCATACAGGGAGAAGAATCTATTCACAAACAACTGTGTTGTTTCTATCAAAGCAATTGTGGTTGAGCATTGAACAAAGTGTGCCATTTTTTTGAAGCAATCAACTACCACCCTGATTGCATTAAACCCGTCAGAATTTGGAAGTTCTCCAATGAAATCCACCAACACCAACATCCAGGGCCCTGCAGCTGGTTGTAAAGGAACCAAAAAACCAGTAGTCTTGTTCCTGCTTGCCTTGGACCAAACACATACCAGACAGTCTCAAACATAAGCCGCCACCTGCACTGTCAAACCTTTCCAGAAAACCGTTGGCAAATTAACTCCTCTGTTTTGTTCTTCCCTGGGTGGCCTGCTGTGGGGCAGGTGTGATTGGCCTCCATTATTTTATCCCAAATAGTTCCCTCTGGGACCCACAAGCAGCCTTGATGATATAGAATTAGCCCTATCTTGTGATAACCCTCAGCTGGCCAACCAGATGTGCACTTGCTAGTTCCAGAAACCTATCATAATCTTTGGACAGAGGCTGCAAAAACTTGACTTTGGAATATAGGTCTAAGTCTGCGCCCTTGGTCAAGGACATGGTGGCAAGTGTAGCTGGCAGAAGTAATACAAAAGGAACCATAGCCTTGTCTCAAATCATTGTGTGCGTGTTAAACTCAACGTCCATACTAGCATCTATGAGATGAGAAGGATTTCAACTGTTGTGAATACCACTATTCACCATGTTTTGATTTCGCCTTTGGTGGGCCATTTTGAAGACAAATATCTTGCTTTTACTTTTGCCTCTCAAAATGAGTTGATGACTGAATCAGGAAGTACAATTGTTTGGTTTCCTGACTCTGCGCAACTCACTTGACCCACTCATGCTGGTGGCAAGTGATCCTACTGTCCTGGTAGTGTTTTGTGATATTGCCACCCACTATATATTCCATTTTCCTATTCACCAATAAAATTAAGTTCTATTCACATTTTTGTCTTTGTGTCTTCTGTACTTCCGCGCCTCTCTCTAGCCACAACTAGTAGAGATTATTCTTCCAGGGCCGCAAGGTAAACACATAGCCTTCCCTGTCATCTAACCAAGACTTAGTACAAATCCAATCCTAAGGCTAGGATTTCCCATTGTGTGTCTGTGCCGCGCCTCAGAACACAACAAAAATGGTGCTCACTACAGGGGCTGTAAGCCCCTTGGTTACCCCTTTTGCATCCACGTTTTCAGGTCCTTTGCCTGCGCCTATACAAGAGTCAACTTCACCTGAAATTACCAGTCCTCCTATTGAGGAAGATATTGCCAACCAGCCTATTACCCCCACTAAACTGAACCTTGGGAATGGTCCCCATCTAGTTGTTTACCCCATGGGTACCCCTGACTTGGAGCAATTCATATTGGTAGCCCTTGGAATAGCCCGTGAAGGAGCCATCCCTTGCCTTCAGTTGCAGTTCAGTCAGGCTGAATACTATAAATTAATTGTGGCTCCTCAGTTTCCACAACATCTCCTCTCAGTGGCTGGCTCCACTGATCACCTGCTGTCATCCTTTGTACAGCTTGCCTTGGCCCACCACCAGATGGTGTTGGGGCTCCACATCCAAGAAATCTTGTCTCTGCAAGCAGAAGTTACTCATCACTGGGACCAGTTTGCTGCCTACCAACAGTGAATTCATTCCCCGTTTTCCTTGGTATCTGACAATCAGTGCAACTCTGTCACCTCCCAGACCTGTTTGGTTAATTCTATTAAACAAATGCGCCAGTACATCCAAGAATACGTGAGAGAGCGTCTACACAAGTTTCACCAGCTAGAACAGCCTTGGCAAACTCAAATAGATTACACCTTAAACACTTATCTCACCAACTTCAAATGACTTGTCCAACAGCTCAATGCATTCAGCACGTATTTCTTCAAGCAACTACAGCAGGTAGCAGACTTTGCTGTTTATGGCCTTAATGATCTCAGTGCGGCGTTTGATCAAGAAAGAGCTACCACCGCTGCTGCTTTAGTTAAACTCCAGAGTCAAGTGAATGACTTGTCTATGCCCAAGCCAGATGTTCCGCCCTTTCCCCCTGCTGATTATTTGGAAGATTGAGAACAAAGAATATGGGACACTATTCAAGAACTACGTACAGCTACTCACAGTCAGGGACGTCCTGCTGAAGCTCCTCAACCTAACCCCCAGGTGCTTGAATTGACTGCTTAACTTGCAGAGCTATAACAGGAACTTGCCACCCTACGTGAAATGATGGCAACTGCTGCTAGTCCAGTTGGGGTTGTCAATGAAGATGGTTGCTGCCCTGGCTTACCAGGAGCTCCTCAAATCCAATGCACTAGGGAACTAATTGCCCTAGCTAATAAGGTGGATCAATTGAAGCGGGACCATACTGACCTGGATAGAGATGTACAAGAGATGAATGACATGATCAACTCTGTGAATGATAGCTTCTCCCCTTGCCTCTCAGTGGGGCCATCCCTTACCTCTTGACTGGCTGAGCTCTCCACAATAGTGACCACCCAAGGGCAACACTTAGATACTACTGCACAACAGACCACTCAAGCTTTTGATATGGGTGACCACGCTGTTGAGACCCTGACTACCCTTGAAGAAAGTGTTTGTCAGCTGTGGGCTAGACAGCCCCCCTTGGAATCCAAAGAAGAATTTTCCCCGTGTATAAACGTACTTGATAGCAACAATGGTGACCCAACTCCCAAAGCACACTTCAAGCCTACCTTCAAGCAAGTCTTTGATCCCAAAACCTCAACTATTGCAGCTTTCCTAACTATCTACAAAACTGCCATGAGACAAGCTTCAGAAAAGTTAAGAAAGAACATATTCTGACCTGCCTACACCTGACTTTCCAGAAGGTGGTGGTACCTGAGCTGCCCTCCATTGAGATGTGGGAAGATATGAAGCAGCTTCTGATTGATGAGTTTGGTGGTGACCTTAGCCTGGAAGTAAAGAAGGACGCTTTCATGCATATTGCTTTCAAGCCTAAAGAGACACTAGCCAAGTTTTCAGAAAGATTCTACATAGAAGGACAGCAACTGATCACAAGCAAACAGTTGACAGCCCATGAAGCCTACATGGCTTGCGCTCAAGCCCTCAAGTTTAACTAACTTCTGTGCCTTCACCACAAAGCCCATAAGGCTATGCTTTCCTCCATGAAGAGCATAAAGACGTTGTTGCAGGATATGCACCTTACCCACTCTGGAGCAGTTGTTAGGGAAGGTTGAGCTACTTCTAACTCTGGTTCATCTTCCTGTGGTCCTTGCATTATTACTATGAACTCACAAAATCCTCCTCAACGCCAAGGTTGCCACAACTGTGGTCAGTTAGGTCATCATTCTTGAGTCTGCACCAACCTGCGGGTTGAAGGAGCTGATTCAAAAGAGCAGGCAGGAAAAGAAAAGTCAACCTAGAGGCAGAGACGCTCTTGGTTGACAATTCTTCCCAGTCTCTTTCAATCCCTTGCTCTATATCTGACAATAAGACTGCTGATAATGAGGCTCCTCCTATCCTCCTCTTGTTCCACAATATCTCTGACAACTCTGACCTAGATGACTCTGATACTGACGACGCCAATGCATATGTGTACTCTGTTCTGGCTGTCCTCAAAACCATTACAGTCCCCTATAAATTGCATTCAGGAAAGACTACAACTACTGCCAAGCCTTTGCCTGAAGCCAAAGAAATTGTCTCTTGCCCTTACCTCACTCAGGCTAAGAGGTCCCCCATGCTAGTGAAGCCGTCAGAAGAAGCTGCCGAGGTTGCTGACGCTGTCTTCAAGAATGTATCTGTTTTGCTCCCTCTCCAGACTGTTTATAAGGAGTTCCCAGGGTTAAGATGCATGATTGAGAAGTGGGATAAGGAACTAGCAGAGGCTCAAGATATCTTGGCTGTCCTTTCCCCTTTTGGTTGCACTACCACTTGAGTAGAGATATCCATTCAAAAAGTGAAGATCAAGGCCGTTCTAGACACTGGCTTGCCAGTCAACGTTGTCTCCTCCAAGCTTGTGAAGAAACTCAAACTTGTCCCTGACCTCAATTATCACCAGTCATATGGCACAGCTTGACTGTCTATGACCCACGCCATAGGGGCATACTCTGCTCTACCCATGCAGTTTGGCAAAATTCTTCTAGCTGCACCAGCAGTTGTCTTGGAAAATGAGAGTTATGATCTCTTAGTTGGAGCCCAGTTCCTTAGGGAATACAATGGGATAATCAACCTGAAAGATGGTTACCTCTCTATTCTGGGGTATGAAGTCCCTCTGATCTTTGAAGAGCCGGTTAAAGTTCCCGGGAAACGGCTCAAGACATGTGCCTTGGAGTATCCCACTGGGGTTTTCAACCTCAAATATTGCACCCACTCCTCAAACATGAAATTTCTACCCATGGCTTGTCCTGCGTCTGAAGGGATCCCTCTCTTAGCCACGTCTGCTGTCACCATCCCACCTGGCTCCCAGGCCATCCTAGACTCCCAGATATCATATGAACTACCTGAACAAACCTTCTTGGAGTTGTAATCTCCTCCCTTGTTAGGACACAACAAACCTTATCTCTGTCCAGGGATCCTAGATGTCTCTCATAAGGACCCTGTTCAGTTGTTGGTAGCCAACCTGACTGCACTCCCCATGACCGTGTCTAGGGGGCAGGTTGTCAGATATGGCAAGTTGTTGAGCGCTCCTAATGTCCTGTCTTTTCATCCCTTTGGCATGTTTCAAGATTCTAACCTAGCTGAGAATGAGCCCCAAGTCCTATCCTTGTTCACTGCGCAAGTCTTTCCACAGTTGTCCCTGGTTCAACAGAAAGAGGTACTAGACTTGCTAGACCAATTTTCCAACATCTTTGCAAAGGACAGTACCAACTATGGGTTAGCCAAAGGCGTTATCCATCAGATTGACACTGGTGACACTCCCCCCTTCTGTGCTAAACCATATTGCCTCAGCCACGTGGAGGATGCCCAGGTATCTAAAAAGCTCAAAAAACTGTTGAACGCTGGGCTGCTGGCACCTTCCCAAAGTCCTTGGGCATTCCTGCTACTCATCTTAAAGAAGAAAGATGGAGGTCATTGCATTGTGATGGGCTACCACCGATTGAACTCTTTGACCAAGAAGGACTCATACCCCTTGCCACGTATTGATGATGCCATCTGATGTCTTGGAGGCTCTAAGTTCTTCTCTGCAATGGATCTGGCATCTGGATACTGGCAAGTTGACCTATCACCCAAGGATTGTCAAAAAGCTGCACTCATTACCTCTGAGGGGCTTTTTGAGCCTACTTGCATGCCGCAGGGACTCTACAACGCCCCAGCCAACTTCCAAAGGGCCATGGACTCCATCCTCTGTGACTTGAAGTTGTTGTGCGTCCTAGTGTACTTGGATGATATAACGGTTTTCAGCACTACTTTCACTGATCACCTGGCTCACCTCAAAGAGGTGTTCATAAAGATTTGAGAAGCTGGCCTCAAACTAAAACGTTCCAAGTGCGCTTTCTTCAAAGAGCATCTTGAATTCTTGGGCCATGAAGTAACCCAGACAGGGATTTGCCCAATGACTAAGAAGGTTGAAGCCATCAAAAAAATGCTCCCGCCCACCAACCAGCAAGAGGTACAAGTCTTTCTAGGGATGATGGGCTACTATAGACAGTTTATTCCTGATTTTTGCTGATACTAGCAAACCCCTGGTCCAACTATTGCGTAATGTCCCTTTTGAATGGACCGCCAGCCAACAGCAAGCCTTTGAGACCCTATAAACAAAAACTCAAAGAGGCGCCAATCTTAGTGTATCCTGACTATGATAAGGAATTCATCCTGTACACCAACGCTAGCAATCTAGCTATTGGAGCCATTCTGGACCAACTAGACAACAAGGGTGTAGACCATCCTGTAGCTTACACTTCCTGCATGCTAAAAAAGCATGAGAAGAATTATAGTGTCACAGAGAAGGAGTGTCTTGCTGTGTTGCATGCAGTCAAACAGTTCCGCCACTATGTGTATGGTACACATTTCACAGTTGTCACTGACCACGCTTTGCTTAAATGGTTACAGCAGCTCAAGGAACCTGAAGGGCGCCTGGCTAGATGGGCTCTACGTCTGCAGGGATACAACTTCACAGTGCTCCATTGCCCTGGAATTTAACATCAGAATGCTGATGGGCTCTCCAGAATGCCTATTCTTGCTTTGCATCCTGCAGAGGCCAACCAATTATACAAACTAATTGGGTATCCTTCTTCTTGGGAAAGTGAGACAGAAGAGGTATGGCTGGCCTTGTCCAAGCTATCCAAAGATACCCTCATATGTGACAATCAGCTCTTAAAGAAGGTACAAGACCAGTATCTGCCTTATGTACAACCCAGTATTTGCCTCTTGTTGGTGTCACAAGCTCATAAAGAGACTGGGCATGGAGGCATTGCCAAGACCTTTGACTGGCTTCAGAAGAATTACTTCTGGAAAACCTTTACCTGCCATTCCCAGACGTCATAGCTAGCTGCCACAACTGCCAGCTTCAGAGGCCTTGAGCTGCTGCCCACAAGTTCAAATTAGCCCCCGGCAACATGCCTTTCACACTGTCAGCATTGACACGGTAGTTCCTCTCCCCCACTCACGTTCCGGGTGTCACTTTATTCTGATTGCAGTTGATCACTTCTTCAGCAAGTGGGTAGAGGCTTGCCCTACAAAAGACATCACAGCTAAGACAACTGCTGACTTCCTGTTACAAGATGTTTTCTACCGCCATGGCTTTCCTCAAGTGTTGCTCTCTGATAATGGGACTAACTTCAATGCCAAGCTGGTAACCTCTGTTGTCAAAGCTTTGGGATCACACCAGTCCTTCTCTGCCCCCTACAATCCTTTTACCAATGGGGAAGTTGAATGTGCAAATTAAACACTGGTCTCTATCATGAGGAAGCTCACCTACTCTGATGCTGCCAACTGGGATCTATACTTACCTGCCACTCTCTTTGCATACTGCCTTAGCAAACATTATGTCACTGGGTACTCCCCTTTTGCTATGCTGTATGGGCAAGAGGCTACTACCCCTTTGCTCTTGGGGGCCCCTGATTACCTCTGATAAGGCCATGAATCCTGACAACCATATCAAGGATCTAGTCAAACGCGTAATTGATATACAGGCCACTGCCTACACTTCTGCATATAAGACTAAGATGCTTGAGCTTTCTCCTGATAATGCTGGACGCTCCCCCCTTCCTGAGTTCAATGTTGGTGACCATGTACTTTACTACCAACACAGAGTAGGTAGTTGCATACATAATTTGGACTCTCTGTGGATTAGTCCTTTAGAAGTGACTTTCAAATGAGGGTCCAAATACACTGTAAAACTCCTCTCCAGTGGCTATCCTTTGCTCAAGTGCACGCAAAGTTCCTTCGTAAATACTACCCCCTAAGGCCAATATAGGGGAGGGCAATGTTGTGAATACCACTATTCACCATGTTTTGATTTCGCCTTTGGTGGGTCATTTCAAAGACAAATCTCTTGCTTTCACTTTTGCCTCTCAAAATGAGTTGATGACTGAATCAGGAAGTAAAATTGTTTGGTTTCTTGATCCTGCGCAACTCACTTGCCCCACTCATGCTGGTGGCAAGTGATCCTACCGTCCTGGTAGTGTTTTGTGGTATTGCCAACCACTATATATTACATTTCATATTCACCAATAAAATTAAGTTCTATTCACATTTTTGTCTTTGTGTCTTCTGTACTTCCGCGCCTCTCTCTAGCCACAACTAGTAGAGATTATTCTTCCAGGGCCGCAAGGTAAACACATAGCCTTTCCTATCATCTAACCAAGACTTAGTACAAATCCAATCCTAAGGTTAGGATTTCCCATTGTGTGTCTGTGCCGTGCCTCAGAACACAACATCTACTCAATGTATCCGCCAAGTGATTTTCAGACCCCTTAATGAACTTGTAGCAGAATTTGTATCTTGTCAAGTACCCATGCCATCTGGATTGGCAACCCAACAAAACCCTGGGTTGTTGATAGTACAGAAGAGCTTTATGGTCGGTTCTTACTACAAATGAGTGGCGCACTGACATAAGATGATGATGACAATGCCTTAATGATTCCACAACTGCCAACTATTCCTTATTGTAAATCATGTAATTTCGTTCTCAAGCCTCCATTTTCTGAGAGAAATATCCTACAGGTCTCTTGATCCCATTGCTTGCGGTCTGTAACAACACACCAGCCACAGCAATTTTTGAAGCATCCATGGAAACCACAAAAGACAGTTTGGGATCCACATGCCTCAACACTGGGGATGACAACAAAAGAGCCTTGACTGCTGCAAATGCTTCTGCGCACTCAGGCGTCCAGACCAGAGTTGTCTTCCTGCTAGCTGAATATAAAGGCGCGGCCACTTTGGACAAGTGAGGAGTGAATTTCTTCAATAACATACAGGTAACCAAAAAACTACAAAGTTGGGATACTGTCACCAGTGTAGCATACTCTCAAACCACAGCTTCCTTGTTGGGGGCAATGGTGTGGCCATCCTCAAAGATAATATTACCCAGAAAGGTAACCTTACGTTTAAAGAATTCACACTTACTCCTTTTGATGATCAAGTTTGCTTGGAGAATGTGCTCTACAACTGCCAATAAGTGAGCCTTATGGGACTCTTCATCCAGAGAAAACACCAAGATGTTATCCATATATGCAATGGCACAAACACCTAGGAAATCCCCCAAGGCAAAATAAATTAACTGCTGAAAGCAAGCCAGGATATTCTTCAAACCAAAAGGCATTAAATGGAACTAAAAGATGCACTTCTTGGTTATTAATGCTGTTAACCATTACATTCCTTCTGCAATCCTGATTTGATTGAATACATTCAACAGATCAAGTTTTGAGAATACCTTTGCCTTCTTGACGCACCAGGAAATCTGAGCTTTGAGAGGTAAGGGATAAGGATCAGGAATTGTAATGTTATTCAAATTCCTGTAGTCAACACAAGGACAAATAAACTCATCTGAATTTTGAACAAACAACAAGGGAGAACAGATTGATGAAGCCTTTTTGAAAATGCATCCCTTTGCCAACATATCTTGAGTCTGCTCCTCTAAATATGTGTCTTTCTTCAAGGTTAAAGTGTAAATAGAAGGAAAAATACAAATCAGATCAAAAGTAACTTTAAAGTCAAAGTCAAACTGAGTGTGTTTGGAAAGGACCTTTCCCCTAGCCGTGTCAAACACCGCGGACCAGGGTTGAAGGCATGCTGGTAAATCCAAACTTACGGGGACAGGGACAGGAAACAATTGTATGGTATGTGATTATTGCTCTGATTCATACATATCCAACAGCAGAATACAAATAGTTATACCCAAAGAGTGTTCCTCCTGCAGCTCATTTTTCTCCAGTAAGGTTGATACATTATTATCTCTCCACCAACTCACTCCCAAAATGATAGGATACACCAGGGTAGAGCAAACAGAAAACCTTGCAGTAAAAGACTGACCCACAACTACAAATATCACTGGCTTCTTGAGCTGGAAAGAGGGAAACGTTTGGCAGTTCCCACCCCTAACAAGCATTCCTGGGTGATACTTGAGTTGCAGCAAATCCGCGGTCTCAACACTCATAAAGTTCTTGGAAGCACCTGTATCCAACAGAATGGCCAGCCAATAGATTTTTTGACCATTAGCAATGTTATCATAAAACAAAAAGTAGCCAGAAGTAAATTTATTTGCAGCAAATGTTGCAATCTTGGCAGGATTCTTCTTTTCTTCAGTGATACAAACAGTGGCTAAGGAGGCAGGGTGCTCCTGAAAAATTGCTTAATAATCTCTTGGATAGCAGCAGGAAGGACAGGATAATCACAATTGATTGTAACAAGGGGCAACTCTTTGGATTTGACTGGCAAAGACTTTGCGGAACAGCATGCTGAAGCATAGCTAATGAACTTTTAGGAGTAGACACCACAGACGCCTCATTCACCTTGCAGTGTTTGTTATAGATTGCCAATTAAAACTGAGAAGAACCACAGGAAGAACAGTCCTGACTCTGGTTGGAGGATGCCACTGCGGAACTAGTCCCAGAAAACCAGGAGCGTGCAGCGGGTTTAGCTTCAACTTCCATCAAACCTTGTTTGGAAACCAACATATTTGAGACCAGAGAAATAATTTGGCTTACCAGGGCCTCAGTTGTGGTTAACAGGGAATCCCAAACTGCCAGATCCTGGGCATTCTGGTCAACTGCTAACTACAACGCTGAGAGTTTATTCACCTTGGGAACATCAATTGTACAACAGTAGGCCAAAAACTGAGGAAGGAATATCAATAGCAGAGTAGTACCCTGTTGGAAGGCGTACAACTTACAATATACTTTGAGCTCCTCAATGGATACACACAAAATTTTTAACAAAGGGTACAGAGATGCACTTTCAGTTAAAACACGTGGATTGCGCTCCACCGCGGACAACAACCAATCATGAGCATCCTCAGAAAGCTTTGTCATCATATGATAAACTTGGGACTTGTGACTAAGGCTTGAACTGGAATAGAATGATAAAGCTAACAAAACTTCACGCAAAATTTCATCAGTAGGTGAAGCAGGAAAATAATCTGGGCGCCAAAATGACATAGCATGGCAGAAATAGGAAACAGAAGATCTAGTCTCAACAACTGCAACCAGAGATAGAAACTACAAATTAAAGAAAAGCCCAAACTGAAAACTCAGAAAAATACTGATGCAAATAAACATGGTAAACACAGATATCTCAACAGAGCAGGAGAAAAGAAACACAAATTCATGACAAACTGCTTCCAAAAACTCAGATGCAGAAGAGTTGAGTAATGTGACAGAAATTGCAGGATAGTAAGAAGCTGTCTCTAAAAGTGGGGAATGACCCCCCAAATCCACATAGAGTTAATGATTAACCACCAACGCAGCTTCAAATACTGTTTTGTAAAATTTCCAAATGAGATACTAGGATTAAGTAAAATAATTAATCCTAACCAAAGCAGCCCAAGATAAATAGCCTTTGAAAGCATCAGAGTATCTTCAGAATAAAATTCAGGACATTAGGATGCAACACAATTTTCAGTTTCAAAGACAGGGGGACCACTCCCAGATCAGCAGGCATGAAATTAACATTAGGAGGTACTGACAATAAAGTTCCAACTGCAGGGCCCCATCTTCCAGTAATGATCCAGCTTAGAATATGATTGTAGGGAATGTATTGCAACAATCCAATTACAGGATGCATTTTTAAAAAAGTAAATTGGACCAAGGGGTATTTGATTTTTATTGAGTAAATTTTTGGGGGACTCAACTCTTAGAGTTGAAACAGTGAAAATTATTCAATATGTATCAAAAATTGATTAAGCAATACCACCTGGATCCTGGGCTCCTATTCCTTCTACATTGTCAAGTCAGCATCTAGTCCAGGTTGCAAAGAACCCTTGTGTGACCAATTTCTGACAACCATGCTGATTAATGAGCTTGTATCTGGTAACCCTCAAACTATGTCAATTTATCAGCATCAGTTTACAAGGAGGACTCAGTTTCAGCTGGAAGACTGGAGCAGCCGTAACTCATTTTTGATTGACCGTTTGATTTAAATCTGTTAATTGGGTCAATTTTGTTAATGGTTTGCTGGCTTTTTGAGCCTTTCTACTTATCCAGATAATTCCCGGCATAATGGAACCTACAGTGACATATAATGGGTCTCATGGGGTTCATGGATATTTTCTTGGAAGTAGTTTTATGACTTTTTGATGAATTCATTTGGAACAAAAGTGTTAAGCAAGATACCCATGTTAGAGCCTAAATCACAGAGATGGAGATTGGAATTCTGGCCTCCCAAGCTGGTAGCCATGTGGGCAAGCAAAATTTAAAAATGGTCAGAAAAATGACACTAGCAATAGTAATAATCACCCAGAGTCCAATTCTAGGATCTTTTCCAGCCTGGGAACTAAATAGTTTCCCATAAAAACCAAAGTTAGCAGAATAATAAATCCCAGAAAGTGTGCATGAAAAATAAGCAATGTATTGTTATGTTGCTGGTCTTAACTTTATCAAGAAACTTTAAACCAAGTTAGCTCTTTAGGAGCTAAAAAGTCAATATAATGGAGTATAACTTTATAAGCCATAGATAAATTGATTTGGAAGATAAAAATCCAACAAGGGAATTAAGTACTGGCAAGGAATCTAACAGAGGATTTTCAGAATCTAACTTTTAGATTAATGTTTTTACAGGCTTTTTGGGCTCAGTTACTTGAAAGTCTGGTTGGGTCAGTCTGGATGGGGGGATTCCCACTGGTGGCAGGTTGCTGGCTAGATTCTCTTGCTAAGAGAGGTTTCCTATGAGGTATTCTCTCTATTGAATTTGGCTGAAGAGTCAATTGTGTGCTGGGAATTTACTTTGTTGGCATAATTCTTTGGGACCCTGTACAGATTTATACATTTTCTATCCTAATTGGGGTGTTTAAAATTTTCTTCTTGGGAATCAAGAGCTTGTACAAGTTTTTGGATTGGCTCTAGGAAAGGGCTTTACCTTGATATCTTCTAACATGGACCATATTTATGAAGGCCCAAAGATTGGTAGGTATTTTTGATCACTTGTTAGTTCAACACAAGGATTTGAGTTTGCTTAAGGCCCAGATGCCTTCTTGCACCTTTGATAATTAGGGGTAGTCTGAGACCTTATTAAGCTTTCAATTTCAATCCTAGAATAAGGCTCAGGAGATGATTTAGATGTCCTACAACATTGCTCAGCTCAGCATGTCTGCTAAAAATCCTCATGATATCCCTTCATCTGCAACCCCTCTCAACATAACTGTCAGGATTGACAATTCTTTCCCCCCTTGAAACCCAGGCCCAAGGATGGGATTTGAACCCTGACCCTGAATCCCTGTGGGCCGCTGGCCCTGAGAACTAAGGGGCTGCCTGACTGCAATTTCCTGGGGTCAAGCCCCCGCAAGCTGAGGCCAAGAATAATGGCCCAAATGATAAGCAAGCCAAACCAAAGGAATCATTGCGCCAAATAAGAGAACAATCAAGGTGCCTAATGGAGGCAACAAAATTCCAACCATTTTCTCCATTAGTTTGAAGACTACATCAGCAACCAATCAAGAGTCATCCCCAGGAGAAGGAACGGGCCCGTGGCCTGACCCCATGATCACAAAATCTAGAGCAAAATAATCAAGTAGCCAATTTGAGATTTTTGACCAATGAAAGAACTCCCGGCCTGGGTGCCATTTTTGAATAAAGTTTATGTTATTTTGGCTTATATAGCTACTGCCATATTTTGCCTTTGCCATCTATCAAACCAGTACAAGATTTTTTGGTCCTCCTGCCCCTTTCCTGCAGATTTATGACCTCCAGGTGTCCCCTTTGGTCCCGTCTACTTCACAGAGTACCCTCTGAAACCTGAATATAAGGATTGCACCCCAGAAAAGATCCTCAAACTAGATCCCTTGGCCTGCATACTATCTGCAGTTAGATATAACTGTCAAGGCCCTTGGATATTCTCAACACCCAAGTTGTTTAGAGGCAAATTCAACTACCTGCCTGCCTAAAAACTCCATATGGAACCGCCTGTGACCCCCAAGCCAATGTATGCCTTCTCACAGGGGTGATTGACACTATAACTCCAGCCGCTGGCCTGTGGTCCTGGGTGGAGAAGTCTATCTTCTACCTCTTTGTGATAGCTCCTCTCTTGTGGTGGGCTTTACCTGCAAAAAACTTGGACTGGGTGATCCCTGAAACCAATGGGCTGGCTGCCCAAGACTGGATCCCTGAAAATAACCCTGGTTACAGCTCTATAAGATTTTCACTCCTTTATAACAAGAAATCTAGTGGATAAATATATAATAGATACCATCTTCTCATTTTTGTCTCCCCAGGATGAAGCTCCTTTTGGAAATCTCACATTGATATGGTTGCTGCCAATACTGCTAGATGGCTTAATTCTAACTTTAAAGAAAATTATACCCCTGGGAAGGAGGCATCACCTGTTTTGTTTAAATTTATGAAAGAGTCCTAGAGTTGCCATAGAATGGTGGTAGCAAGACATATACTCCCTATCTCAGCTTGATAGCACTTTAAATCATGGTGCCCACTTGATGGGTTAACATGTGGGGTAAAAATTTGTCAGCTAGAGCTGATTTGGTTGGAACCCAAGACTCTTGGAACCAGGATTCAGTCTGCCTGGCTTTTCATCTCAAGAGAGAAGAGTACTGATCTGAATCCACTAAAATATTATATAGTAATGCCCATTTTGATATCACCTGTGGAAGGATATATATTTAAATTGGGTTTACTGCTATATCAGCTGTCTATGCTCATCATAATGTACAGAGGTATCTGAAGGGGATAAAAAATTAGTCATGTCATGAATAACAATATCCAGACTGTATTAATTTATCCTATGAACTGCTGGGTATTATGTAAGAATCTCTCTGGATTTGCTATTTTTGTAACATCTTCAATTACTTCCTCTCAGAGAAGCAGTTCCCTGAGTGATTCCCCAACTAATAGTTAAGTTGGTGACACTATTATCAATTGCCCATCTAATACAGGGATCAAACCTTTCAAGTCCTAAAGGACACACTACTTGGACAAGCCCAATGACTATCATGATGTACATGGACAGCATGTGGCTTCTCATGATACTATATAATACTCTAAGCTCATACCAATAAAGTATCATTATCTTACAGTAGTTTTCAAACCTGTTGAGATAAACATATATTAGTCAGTTTAGAACACATGAACTCAGTCTAAAAATAAAATCAAAGTGGATGCAAATCTATTGTAATTTAATATAAATTCCTTAATTTTTTGTTTTGTTTTTAGACTGAGTTCATGCTTTCTAAACTAACTAATATATGTTTGTCTTAACAGGTTTGAAAACTACTGTATTAATTTCCCCCTTTAGTTTGTTTCATATACTTCCAGAAGTATATATTTGGCAATATCATGGTCTTTATGTTCTTTACCCCACCTCCCTGGGTAGTCCTGTGGATTTTCTACTGGGTGCCAGGCAGGGGGCACTGCTTTCTAGAGAGATGGAAGGTAATCCCATCCAGAAATAACTTGAAACGTCAAGGGTTTCAAGGTGGAAGAATCCCCTGTTTTTAAAGGATCTGATTTGGTCATCCATATTCAGGTTAGAGATTAGACACATTTTGGAGCAGTCTGCTTCAAATTACCTGACATTAAGCATTCTAATAATACCACAAGGTACTAAGACATCCAAGTTGCAACTCAATAAATATCATATCTGGTTCTTTTGACATACCCCAGTTCGTTTTATTGTTATGATTATATGAGATTAATATATCGTAGATACATGATGCCTAGGTTTAGTGGGAGATTCCTTAATTATAGATGTACGATTTATCCAGTGTTTCCCCAATACCTGGACGTTGGTTGTAGGAATCTACACTTTCTAATGTGATGGACTGGATTTTGTGTCGTATACAAGTGTTTTATTGGGCTAGCGCCTCTAGGCTCTAAAATAAAAAACATGGCGTCAGATAATAACATTTCTGCTTAAATTGACAAGTTGGCTTGGATTGAAAGTATGGGTTGTTGGATCTTATAAGAAAATAGTAAATCATTTATTAAAGTCAAGCAGGGGGAGGGTTCTTTTTAAGGCAGTGGTAGGAGAGGCACATCATTAAGAAAGCCAATGCGTACCCTACAATGGTGCAATAAATAAGTGGGTTGTAATTGTTGTAAGCGTCTAGAAGATACCCACAAATGATGGGACCAATCAGTTCTCCGAACCCAGCACAGGAATAAACCAGGCCCATCATTGTTGCCAGCTGCCGTTTTCCTAAATTAAATTAGATATTTTTATTTCACCTCTTACCAAATAGCGCAGCACAGGTAGGTCCAAACCCTCCCGCATACCCACCGCACGGAATCCCATACAGCACCCCAAAGATCATCAGAGCGGTGAAGTTGGTTGAGAACCGCCACATGACAGATGTCACTGTAGTTAAGAAGATGGAGAGGATATAGCACCGAACATATCCAATGTAGTCACCAAGGATCCCCAGGACGATCCTTCCTGCCGCTGATCCAAAGTTAATTGCACTGCCGGCATACCCTGCCTCGATTCGCGTCATGTCCATGGATATGGCGTGACTGTTGACGTAATACAGCGGAATCAGATAAGCAAATCCACCAAAGAACGAGGACAAAGCATACCACCCAAACCGTCCATTGAGAACCAATGACTTATGAAACGACGTATCGTCTTTGGGCGCGCTATATTCCCGCCGCCGCACGGCAACTGCAGCCCCAACCAAGACTACAAACACCAGGCCACCGTTCACTCTCAAAGTCCATCGATACCCGATGACCGGCAAGAGACGTGAATTCAATTGAGCAAATGCCACTCCGCCAATCCCTGCTCCAGAAGCACCCAGCCCTGCAGCCAAGCCACGCTTTTTCACGAACCACTCCGTTACAATCAGATTGGCTGGCACATAAATCAATGCCCCTCCCAAACCTACCATACACCCCTGCGTCAAGGCAAAGTGCCAGATCTCCGTCCCAAACGATGCCAGCAAATGCCCCAACGCCATAAGCATTGCCCCCAGCATAACACATGCTCGTACACCGACCGCCTGGCAAACCCTGCCCGTCACTATTGAAGCAATGGCAATTGTCGTTGGCGCAAGGTTCCCAATCATCGCCACCCTAGACTTTTCTTCATTTGGAAACACCTCGTTGCTGTAATACTCCATGTACACGCCATATCCTGAAAATGTCCCTGCAACACACACCTGCATCACGAAGCTGGCCACAGCCACTACCCACGCATAACCCACATCAGGCAATGTCTCTTCCGAAGCCTTCTCCAACATGCCCTCGGCCCTTGTCCACACTTCCTTAAATATCTACTTGTTTATCAACACGAACCCCTACGTTATCGCTCTCACGACACAAAACATCTTAATTATACTTCAAAAAGGGGTTTCCCAGGAAATTCTGCTCTCCCTTGCCAAACCCAGATTACTCCCAACCACAAAGGCCGAGAAGTTCCCCAATCGCGGAGCGTTGAGATACCCATCCCGCCGATTCCCCGAGCGAGCCTGCCAGTTGAAATCCGGCCCACCTTCCGATCTCAACGGATATCGACTCGAAAGCGAACCGCAAGTTTCCCGACAAACTCACAGTATCAGCACCGCGCAGGATTCGAAGGCAAGAAACAGCTTGTAATACAGTATACCTCCAACAAAATTATATCTAATAGATCTGCCTTCTATTCCCGGGCCTAGTAATTCGCAAAGACCAAATTCTTCTGCAGCCTAAAATAGCCTAGAAGCTAAACATATCACACCACAGCCTCTTCCATCACTCTCCCCAGCATATAGCTTCCAAAACAATCATACCCAGGCCAACAAATATGGATCTGACCCTTAGAAAGTAAACACTTCAGCTTTCTAAACCACCACAAGTATAAACCTAGTCTACATGAAATGTAGCTATATTGTGGCTATAAGCTTCTAAAACCAGCCAAACCACTCCTTCAATCATATCCTAATCATTAAACCCATTCACCCTTCTTTTTTTAAAAAGCTCCTAAGAAGCATATTCCAAGCTTATGGGAAGCGCATGATGCTTCGAATAGTCAATGAATAAAACCTACACCTTCCATACAATGACCAACCCCAGATCCTAGCTACCCAAGGAAGCATATCATAACTTGGGACAAGTAACAGAAAGTACATAGGAAATAATATATCTTGGTTAATATACCAAATTCCATCTCATTAAAAGTAATTCCTTTATCTTGATCCATTCAAAGTATAATGGGGCTTTGCCAGCTATAAGCCAAGGCCCAGTGGCTGGCAGGGGGTAGTCAATCAGCCCTACATTTACTAATTTTACCACTCCTAGGAACTGAATACTCTAGCCAGTGAAGCTTGGGTCTGATTAAGGGAATTAGTAGGTTATGGGCTCATAAGTTATTCCATTCGAACTAGGTAAACAGTGGGGCTGTACTTTCCATATAAAAGATGAGGATCTTTGAAAGTGATCCCCTTTTCTCCCTCATCAGTTGGTATGCTCCTTCATGAGCTCCTAGCCTGATGTACCAGAGAAATTATCCAGGTTTCACTTTGTTTGGTTAGGATCCAGGAGGTATTTAATAAAGTGGGCAGGTCTAATAGGGACTCCAAGGGGAATTAGCAGCCCTGGGTTTCATAATCTGAGAGTGGGACAAGGTGAACCAATTCCTGATAGCTGGATGCGTTCCAGGTAACTGATAATGAGACATATCAATAAACTGATCAGGATTAAGTTGGTAAACTGAATATACATACCAGACTTATTTGGTAATAACTATGATCCTTAACTTTCCTCTGAGTTGGGATTTACATACCCAGTACTTCCCAACATTAATTCCCCATGCTGCTCTTCCTGTGCTATCTGTGAAAATCTTGGGATTTTAGTCCACTGGCATTTAGGCAGTTGTATGGCTGGTTTTTTTTACATTGGCTGGAGCAAATATTTGGCTTCTGTATGGATTAGCTTAGGCTTCCACTTCATTAGTTGTTTGTTGCTCAGCTCATGGTATATATTTTTTCTTCTCAATCAGCTTGTCTTCTTGGGCCTTTCTGGGTGATTATCACTTGCTGGGGCTATCAGGATAGACTTTTCTGAAGATAAGATAGATAATTTATCTCCTCTGGAATCAAACTCTGCAACCTTCATTGGTGTTTCCACTTAGCCAGAGGGCCAGTATGCTGCTGGCCCGTTGGTTTTACAGCTAGCTTCTGTGGAGTAGATTCCAAGTAGTTTAGCTAAATAAGAAGTCTTGTGAACATTCAATCCCTGGATTTGATGGCCAGGATTCAAATGCTGCATGTATAATACCAGACATGAGCCTGCCATCTTTTTGGCTATATTCCATAGTTATTCAGCCTAAAGTATTCATCTGAAATCTTGGGCCTCAATGTCAAAACAGCAGGCTTGACCCGCCAACAAGGTTTTGAGTAAGCAGGTGTGTGACCCGCAACCCAATTATTCAGTCACTCAAAGCCAGACTAGGAAGTCAGCTCAAATTGCCAAATCCAACAACATGAACAAATGATGATCCCTTACTATGAATACCTTGTTTTAGCGCTTGACTCATTACCAGGATCAAGTCACCCCCTTCACCATCCAACCGTGTGATCAACACAATCATGTTCCTGTTATACTTGATTTACAATGACTATATAATCACTATCTCTCAATAAAGATTATTATCTAGTTTCTAAATATTTTCCCCTTGTAACTCTGCTAAAACAACACAGCTACAACATCAGAGATGAGCACTCAAGTTTGGAAGCCTCAGGAAGATGCAAATTTAGTAATGTCTCACGGTATATCTAGCTATTTGGGTTTCCAGAATCTAAGAAGAGAAGTTGCTCAGATGGCTTTAAAATCTTGGGTCCAAGGACCAAGTTTTTTCTTAGAGGCCCAAAGTCTATGCTTATATTGTTAACCAATCAGGAGATTGATTGACAAATTTATAGCAAGGAGCTATAAAGCCCCATATACAGGACAGGGGTTTTAATGCTATTTTGGATAGAAAAGATGACCCTTTGCCTCTCCCATTTCTTTCCATATTTAGTCTTGGTATTCCTACATTATAGCACTGCCCCATCTAGCCTTGAAGCCCCAGCAATCCCTCTAACTAATGGCCCAGCATACCCCCATATTGATACTTTATGTCCACCCAATTCATCATTATTCTGCTTATTTTAGTAAATACCTTCTCAACACCGCCTATACAGACTTTACATTGGAAGATATCATTTTCCTTGATCCTTTGGCCTAACCATGTACCCTTACCAGGTTGATTGAGAAGGAGTTTGCTACACTATACAGCCCAATATTTTTAAAGACCATTTTAATCATCTGCTTGCCAGCATAGTGACAATGGAGCTATCCCCTACTCCAAATCCTGTCCTACACCCCAGCCAATTATATACCTGTATCACCAGCCAACCATTTACCAGGGACAGCCTGCATCACCCTTACTGTGTAAATTCACTGCCACCTCTGGCTTTGGATCGCACAATTTTCCCTCGTTGTACCAAGAAAGGTTCTAAAACTCCCGCCAAACCCCTTCATTCCTTAAATGATTTAGTTCACACGGTAGATGAGAGGTTTGTGCTGGCCTATCCTGTGAAACCTTTGCCTTTGGTTGCTCCCTCCTGGGAAGAAACACTGGTTAATTTAGACTACTTATTAGCTTGGTATTGCCCACTTCCAAAAACCATTAGAGCTGACCAATCAGAGGTTGCCACATCAACACTAAGCAACCCAAGTGAATTCCAAATGACCAGTGCCTCTTCCAGCCAATCAGATCTGACCACAGAAATTGGAATGAAACCCTCCAGTCTCCCTGCCCCTGCCTAGCAAAGTTTTGCCTCCAGCCAATTGGATTTAGTTCCACTGTCATGTGACCCATCTTATTTGCAGCCCATCCCTTTTATGCAAGCAAGGGGACTTCTAGTCCCCTGCTTGTCTATTTTCCAATAATATTAAAGTTTGGAGCCATCTGCACTTTATTTTTAAATTTGTTGTTGTTTGGAACCCAGTTTTGAGTTCCTACAGCCTAAAGATTGTGATGTTAGTTTCTGTTCCAAGCTTACCTTCTGCCAGCCGGTTTCAAACCCGGCTTCTCTTCTGGGTCCCTATAATAGTGTTGATTCATCTAGTAGTCGTCTTTCCTGTTCTCGCTTTCAAAAACAGAGTTCAAAACTCAAATTTTCAATTGATTTTCTTTATAATTCCTATTATTATTTTGAATTTTCTATTAAAATCATTGATTTTGAACTGCTCTTGCTTGCCGTTCTTGCCAAGCCTCTCACAACCATTATAAAGCTCTCTGGACCCATCCTATTACAGTTTGGCTCTATTTTTCTAAGTATACCCTACCAGCCCCTGTTCTGCCTGATTTTTGTCATAAAAATATACTGTCCTACTCCAAATTTTTTAAGGGATATTCCTATGATACTCCCAGCTCTTAAATTTATGGCATTTTCCTTGGCTCTGTTCTTGTTGCTTCTGTGGTCCACCTCCCCTGATTTGTGGGGGAAAATCTCTTTGTCAGCCCGTCTGATAGGTAGAGACCCTGCTAGTCTCTGGGACCTCCCTAGTGGTCTTCTCTTTTCTGGAGAGGCTGTGGTCAAGAGCCTGACGTGTGATGATTTGGACTTGGACACTGTGGATCATACTTCACCAGTTTATGAAGAAGCAGTGCCTCCTATGCCTCACCTCCCCAACGTGGTCCAGAGACATAAAGTACCCCCCCGGGTCCTCCAAGGTGTCCTCTCCCGCTCCTACCCGCACCCCTTGGTTGCTCACTGGCCTGATACTTATGGGTTTGAATGTCTACTTCCCTCAGTTGTCCCCAGTGTTCTCCCTGTGGTCCCCCCCTCCAAGCGGCCATCCCAGTTCTGCATTGGATGGCATCCTGGTGGTTTGTTTCACCAGGATGGGAGCCAAACTTAGTTAGTTTAGCCCCCCTCTCTCACATACTGGACTGGTAGTTTCCAAGGCGTTGGCTGCAGGCCCTTGGTCAATTTGGGACAGGCCTCTCTTATCTATTCATGTTAGCCCCAATCCTGTGGTGGGCCCTTCCTACCAACCCACAGTTCCATGAGACGCCAGTGACTAAAGGGCCAGTATAAGGGTCCATCACAGACTTGGTATTCTGTCAGAGGCCATCATCATTATTTTTATATTATTCAAGTGGGTACTACGGGATGGACTGCTGTGCTGAGATTGCCTCTTAGTTGTGAGAAAGGATGCAGTTCTGCAGCTCTGGGTGCCTATATAGCTCTTCTTGGGTTGGGAGTGGCTTGGGCTTTTTCTGTGGGCCTCCTGATGCTCCAGTACAGGTTCTGATACCCCAGGGGGCCTCAGTGACGCTCTGGTGTAGATATTTGAACTTAGTACGCTAAAGGTCAAATCTGAGCAGATCTGTGCCAGATGACTTGCTCTTGTTTGCATCACCTGGTGACAATTACCAGATCCAGGCTGTGTGAGAAATACCATTGCCATGTGAAGCGTGCTGCTTCTTTACAGCACAAGATAAAGAAAAATCAGTGAGCTAGCAGCTTCAATATAGGAGACTCATGAAGAAACCCTGTTGCACATTATTCAGCCCAGAACAGGATCCTTTGGATTGCCCAGTTTACAGTTTATGCAGCAGCTCATATGCATACCTAAGGATCCTGGCCCCAGTTTTTAACGGTCCTGGAATAGCTCTGTGAAGTTGATCACACTTTTGCCTTGGGGTAAACCCTGTGCCATGCATTGTTAGACTTTACATGGCACATGGGAGTACTGCATGTACCTTGTATGTGAGCAGTTGGGAAAGATGAGGGTACAGGTTAAATGCCTTTTTGTTAAATAATCCTTTGGCTAGGATGGCTTGCAGTAATTAATTTAGAAGATGTATTATAAATGTTTATGATGTCCTTGGGTGGTACTATAATACCATTCTGGGTGTGTTTTAAATTTTTCTCTGTCTAACTAGAGGCATTTTATGTTGTTCATTGTATTATAATAAGCTAACATGAAGGAACCTAGTTGGCTGCAATAGAGGGTGTGGTGTTTTTCAAGAGGTAGGACCACACCTTTATTTTACAACTATCCTCTTGGTGTATTTTGATTAGTTACGCCACAAGGCCGTTTTATTGACCACTGAATATTGTGATTCCTGTAGAAGCCATCTCTTTTATTGGAGAGATGACTATTCCATTAGAGAAGGATTTTTCTTCTACATACAGTAGTGTTAGGTGACTTGCCTAAGCCAACCACTAGTTAAGGGAATACAAGCTGGGATTTATCAACATAACTTTATGGAGATTAACCAGTTGATAATCCTTGATTTTGTTACTAATGGTTTCAGATTATTTTTAGAAAGAGGTATTTAGTGGTAGTAAATCCTCATCACTGTTGTGAATCCCAATATGCACAATGTATCAATTTTGCCTTTGACAGAGTCACATTTTGAGTGAAAAATCTTTCAGTTTTCTTTATCAACTCAAAATGGGTTCTCTCTAAATTGGGTGAATGCCATATTACATTTCAAATGATGAAATAAATTATCCTTAAACCACTTATGAGAGTGACCAGTGATCTGCCTGTCCTTCTACCATTTTGTGGTAAACATTTGTTATATAAGAATCATTTAGATTCACCCAATAAAATCAATTTCTATATACTCTTTCTTTGTGTTTATTTTTATACTTTGGAGCCATCTTCCTAGTCCTTTCTAGAGAAGATTTATGATAAATATCATTCACAGGCCGCAAGGTAAATTTCTTATTCATCCCTGAAGACTAACCTCCAGCTTAGTACAAACCCAATCCTACTATTAGGATTGCCTGTTGTGTCCCTTGGTTGCATCTGAGTACACAACAACCACCATATACTGAAAATGATATATTATAGTTATTATATTGATTTAAGAAAAATCCATAACTGATAGTCAACCATATGAAGTTCCACAAGCTCCAAAGCAAAACTTATTGAGACACATCAACTTGCAGCTGTAAAATTACTTAGTTTCAAGTCTTTTCATCTTATAAACCTACAGATTTTGATAAATTATTTCATATTGGATTGGATTATAGTTTGTTAATTTTGGGAATAAAAGTAAAGAGCAATGATGCAAATGAACTAGATATAGTTATTTTTTGCCTTGGGGGAATAAAGATTCAAGGAAAGGTAAAAAATGTACAGTAGTTTTTAGAGCCGTGGCACTAAGAGAAATCAACTCAGATTTAAATGAAATAACAAACCAATGGATTTATATTGATTAAAAATATATCTAGTTACAATTCTATTTTGTTTAAATCTGAGATGATTTTTCTTGGCGCCACAGCTGTGAAAACTACTGTATTAGGAATAGGGTAATACTCAATTAGAAGAGTGAAAGTTCTTATACCACTAAGTAGTTGCCCCGTCCAAGGACAGATATAAAGTTGAATTTAAAAGATAAATTTAATATTTTTCATTGTAATTTTAGCCTGGGATTAATTATCATAATTTTTATTAAATTTTTATTTAAAATACTTTCTTTAAAGTAATTTAAACTATATTTATTTAAAATAAAGAATGCATACTCCAAGTATAGACAGAAAATAAATCTAAATAAATAGAGTTTTACTATTGAGTTTAGTAAAGATAAAATTAAATTCTAATATTTTAATATTTGGTTTTATAAAATTTATTAAAATATAGAGTTGATCTATAGCTTTAAAATAAGTTATTGGACATTAAGATCGACTTTTTATTCACTGTGATATGTTGCTTTTTGCTTTATATATGTTCTTAGAGTGAATTTAGATAAATCAAATTGAGTCTGTGCCTGTGATTATAATGTGGGCACAATTCCGGTATTTAACTATATATCTGGCTGTCAAGAGCAGCTAGAGTCATCATGTTGGTACCATTTTTATGGAAATTATCTAAAAAAACATATCCAGGTACTTTGAATTTCTATGAAATTACGTTTTGATGAGTCCTAATATTATTATTACCAGTTTACTCCACTGACATCATTTTTTAGGATGATATAATATCAAGCAAGGTTAACTATGAAACAATCAGTAGCCAATTGAATCATGGGGACATATATATTATATCTATGTCAATTTATCCCCTTCAAAAAATCATTAGCTCTGAAATAATCTGCAGGTATCTGGAACAGGTGATGTATCTGAGAGGATTTTTCTCTTTTTCGCATATTTGAGATCAATAAATTAATATGTGTAAGCCAACCATCTTTTACTAAAATTGATATCTATAAATATAATTTGAATCATTTTCTTTAAATTAACCAAGCTCTCTTTGTCATTCAATTCAATCCTCAGCAGAGTTTTAACATCCAATCATAAGAAAAGTACTGTAAACAATTGATTGTGCCGCTTCCTATTTTAATCCACATATTATAAAGTTAGACAAGCTACACAGATAAGCCACTCTTCAATAGCTGAATAACAATTGAAAATAAAGCAATTAAATAAATATTTATTAAAGACCAAGTGACTTATATTCTCACTTTATATAATTTAGACCACACTCCACCAAATTCAACCTTCGTGATGTCAGCAATCATGTAAGGGATTGAATATAAGAATGATCCAAATCAAGCTATTGGTTTGCTCATCAACTTTTAAGAATAAAATTTCAGAAACATCAATTAAGTAAAATGACATACATATTGAGCTCACTCGAGGAAACACTACAGACAGAAATACTCACTTTTATATATATTAATGGTAAAGGGCCAGTAAGGGGGTAATCCATGTGGTAGTGATATGAATAGAGCTCAACAAAGTTATTGATAAGCATTATTATTGAGATACTTCCTGCAATTGTGATCAGCTCTTATAGTTAATTAAGGATTCCATCTAATCAGGAAAGTTAAGGGGGTAAATGCGGTTTGATTCATCATTAGAAAACTTAGTGAATTCACCCTGGTTATTATAAGATAATTTAGAAGCTTGAATATCCTTTGATGAGGAGCAGCTTTTGGGGAAGCTAAGAATATGGAATTAAGAAGAAGAGAAGTATATTTTTTGGATAATAATTTTGAATTATATAGCTTGTGCTGTGGCAGGGATTTAAGTTGGATCAAAGATAAGGGCAGTCATGTGCAGAATGGGTTTGAGTTGCTGGATACCTGGACAAGTCATGTGATATTAATTTGTTGTTTTTCTTGGTATGTTGAACTGTATATTGAATTGGCACCAAACTGGGCAATGGCTGGATGTTAAGTGTGTTGGCAGCAACCAGAATACCCATATATCTAGCTTCTTGACATATTTATGTTTCATTACTATTAACCATAACAAAATAAAATTAATATATATAAAATTGAGTCTTTCTGTTTATAATATTGCAATGAGTGGGTTCAAGATGTAAGGATTTAACTGAATTGATTTTTTGAAAATATTATAATATAAATTCATTGTTAAACCAAAAGCTCACTTTGGCCCATCCTTACATTCAATCAGTCAGAAACACTATCTTAGGGGTTCCTGTCAACTATCAAACACCCAAAGTTATTTACCTTGGGGACATTAGTGATCACCTTCCTTGAAAAGACCAACTTGAATTCCCTCATATTGAGAATGTTGCAACTGAACCAATGATAGTGCAGTATTTGATTAGGGAAGACAACAGTCTATTATAAAAGACAATAATGAGAAGAATAAGGCAAGGTTTGTTAATCAATATTGTGACTCTTATACTATATGGAGCGAGCCAAATAACTACCCTGGGCTGGCATGGTGGCAGGTTTCATTTAAGGTTTGAAGCCAATGAATAACTTTCACGGGGATCAGCAATGTCAAATTAAAGCACTCCTAATTAGTAGATAGTTCCTGAAGTTTTATATTGCCATAAGATTGGTTAATGCTGTTAGATACATCAAGGAGCAACTCATTGATCACCCTCTGTGTTTTGTGAGATAAATTGGCAGGCAAGAGGGGAATTTAGCTGAAACACCCCCCTTGCTCCCTGCTTATTGTCAGACACCAGGATCAGAGCTTGTGGTAGATCTGGGAAAGTCCACACAAACAACCTTTGTATGGGGATGGTGCAGCAGGGGTGAAATAAATTTTGATGGAGGTTCTTGATGTTCTCTTTGACGTCTTTAAGTCAATAGGTGTGATTGTTGTAGACTGAAGCTATCTTGAAGGGTTCCAGGTGATTGGGCTCCAACTTGGCACAGTTGGAGTTGAGGGCATAGATGAGATCACCTACATCACGCCTTTTCTCAAGGTGTTTTGTCCCTCCCTCAATTTGTTTGTGCTCATTGTTGCGGGCTTTGGAATACCACTGACTCAGGGAGGTAGTTACAAGGGGGGTTTCTGGAAATTTGGACTGTAACTTCTCTTGTTTCACCCCCCTCAGACCATCAGGAGTCCCAAAGGCCGAGGCTCTGGGGCTGAACACTGTACCACAATTGATCCTGGCCCATATGATAAGTAGGAAAGTGGGGAGATGTTCAATCCAGGTGGTATTTGGGTGCTCCTGTGAGAGCTTGGCAACTAGTTGTATCAAGGAGCCATTCAGGCATTCTACATGCCTGTTGGCTTGGGGGAGGTATGGTGTTATGACCACTTTTTGGAGGGTGTTCTTGGTGCAGTATGCTTTCATAATAGTTTTTTTCAAGTTAGGTCTCCATTGGTGATGAGAAACTTGGGGTGTCCAAAGCGCGCCACAATCTCTATGCCAATGAATCAAGTGATGATGGTGGCAGTGTGATTGGTGGTTGCCCACACTACAGGCCAACAAGTAAAGTAGGCAATAGCCAAGGTTATGTACTTCTTGCCCAGCTTATCTTCAGGTAGGGGACCTAAAATGTCAAGATCCCACTGTTTGAAGGATTCCATGGCTTTGATGGGCAGAACTGACTTGGGTGAGGCAAGTTTGGATGTGTTCTTTTCATACAGGACACGTTTTAAGGAGGTTTATGATGTCTTGGCGCATGTGGGGCCACTAGACCTTGTGCTTCAGGATTTCAAAGAGTTACATCCTTGGATACATCCCAAGGTGCAGTAGCAGTGCAGTATGATGTCTCCATGTTGTGTGGTGGGAATGTACAGCGTCTTTTTGCCTATCTCTGCCTGGCGGCAGACATTGACAGCATCAGTGATGAACTGGCTTTTGTTGTCCTTCAGATTGAAAATAGTCACAGAATTAAGGCATTAGTTCTGAGTGGCTTTGGGATTCAGGTAAAGCATGGCCCATTCTGGAGCCAAGCTGTTGTCCCCTGTGATGAACACTACATAGATTCTGGAGAGGGTGTCAGCTGTGACCAGCTCCTTTCCAGGTTTGTATTCAATGCAAAACTGGTAGGGAGACAGACATTTGACCCAGCCTGCCTGGCAGTTGCGTTGAGTGTGACTGAGTGTTGAAGTACTGAAAAAACTTGTGATCTTTCAAGACTTGGGGTGGGAATGTGGCCCCTTTCAGGTAACAACTCTACTTCTTGACACAGTTCACAATTGCCTCTAACTCCTGATCATGTATGGGGTAACATTGCTCTGAGTTGGTAAGCTTCTTGGATTAGTAGGCCACAGGAAGGAAGACACCCTCATCAGTTCTCACTCTTAGTACACCCTCTATTGCCCTATCAGATGTGTCAGTCTTGAGTTTGTACTAGCAATTCCAATTGGGGAATTGTAGTACAGGTGCAGTTGTAAGCCTTTGCTCCAACATCTCAAAGGCCTGGTCTCTGACAGGTGTCCAGTAAAAGTGCTTTTTTATGTTTAGGAGTTCAGTGAGGGGTGCAATTAGTTTTTTACAGTTGGGAATAAACTTTCACATGTAGGCAACCATGCCTAAGAAGGTATGCACCTGTTCCACATTGGTGGGGGGTGACATGCTTGTGATTGCCTTAATTTTGGCAGGGTCAGGATTTATCTCTTGGGCAGAAATAGTGTTTCCAAGGAACAAGAGTTCCAACTTGAGGAATTCACATTTAGAGGGCTTAGCCTTCAACTGGTTTTTCTGAAGGGTGTTGAGGACAGCACAGAGGTGTTGATGTATGTGGTTTGATCTTGACTGAAGACAATGATGTTGTCAAGGTACACAACCACACACTTCCCAATTAATTCCTCAAATGCTTTGTTCATTAACATGACAAAGGTGGAAGGAGCGTTGGTCATTCTGAAGTTCATAACTTGTCACTCAAACAACCTGTAGTGTGTGCAAAAGGCAGTTTTTGCCTCATCACCTGGTACAATGCAGACCTGGTTGTACCCTGCGGTAAGATCAATCTTACTGAAGTCCTTTGAACCCCTGAGTGTGTCAAACAGGGCATCAATTAGCGGTAAGGGGTATTTCCTCTTGGCAGTTACTTTGTTTAGGGCACAGTAATCAGTCACTAACCAAAGAGACCTGTCCTTCTTGGCTACAAAGACAACTCCAGCCCCATAGGGTGAGATGGAAGGGCGGATGAAGCCCTTGTTTAGTGCGTCCACAAGTTGTTGACAGAGAGTTTTGTCTTCCTTGGGCAACAGACAATAAAGGGGATATGCCTTGGGCAGTGACCCTTGCAACAGTACAACATGTTGTACTTCTTGAGGAGGGGGAAGTTGATCTAATGTTTCACTGAAGACGTCCTTGTACTCCTTGAGGTGTGCTGCAAGTGCTGGCGGTGGAGGAGTGGCCAAGGGGGAGACCTGCAAGTGATTCAGCTTGGATAAATTTGAATAAACACTGGTTAAAGTCCAGCTTTCCCCCTTGAAGTTGTATTTGATGGTCTCTGTAAGCCTGATAAATACAGTGACATGGAGTAGTTTGCTCATCTCAATGGGGTAGATATGAAAACCCACCCCATTTCTGTTGAGGGCAATTACATATGTATCCCAGTAAATATATGGGTGGTTGTGTCAAAGCCAGTCAAGACCAGCAATGATGTTGTGGCTGAGCCATGCCATTATTGGCCCAGAGAGTTTAACCTGGATGTTCACCATTCTCACAGGAAAGGGTACCATCTCATGGTTGATTGCCACCCTGCAGGAGTCAGCTACATGCACTGCTTTGAATTGGCTAGGCACCCAATTTAATTGTTGAGAGTCATCAAACGCCTGGTCAACCATAGTGTGATTGGCTCCAGTGTCTACCAAAAGTTTGTGTGTAATCCCAAAAAAGGAAGGGGTAGGCCAAGTGGGTTACTTTATTTTAAGAATGGCTTTCTTGGAGAAAAGGGCTGTTGCTGTGGACCTGGAAGACATTGAGAGTTTCAACATCATGTACATTGTAATTACAGGGATTATTTGCGAGGAGGGATTCAGAGCAAAGGTTGAGTGGGGTTGTAGAACCTCTTGTATCTACAACCCTCAGGCTTTTCTCAGGTCCTCAATTTGTGCTAACTGAAGTTCCCCTTTGTGGGGGCATTTGACCCAATTTCCTTGTTAACGTGGCTGGCAGCAGCCTACTTGATTGTGAGCGCTGCCAGGCGCAGGGCAGGGTTGAGGTGGAGCGTCAGTGGATCTGTGGAAACCCATTGAAGCCTGGTTATTGGCCTCCACAATGGCTTTGTAACAGTCATTGATGAAGGTGCAACAACCTACGGGAACCCATGTACAGATATGGGGTTTTAGCCCATTGACTATCAAGGTAAGGAGCATGGTGTTCCCATCAGTCACGGCTTCTGGGGTGGCAGCAAGGGCTTGTTGCCAAGCTGCAAGATATTCAGGGACAGGCCCAGTCTGTTTAATGGCCAGGAGGGGAGTTCCCACCACAATAGGTGAAAATATTTCACTGTAGCAGGATTTTGCGGTGTCCTTAAACAACACCCAAGTGACATCTATCTCTTGGCTGGCCTATTTGGTGAACTACACTGCACCAAGCCCTGTAAAACGCCCAGAAGCGGTGGCAATCCACATGGGCTCAGGCAACTTACAGATATGAAAGCAGTTATTGGTAGAGTGGAGCCAACTAAAATTTTCAGTTTCTTCTACACCGCCTGCAAAGGACTCTAGTTGGAGGTTCAGCATATTTGCAAGAGGTCCAACTATGGGGGGTGACACTGATGCTGTGTTGCCCTAGGCAGAGACAATTGTAAACACTTGTGATTAGCAACTGTTCCTTATGGATAATTTATCCCTTGGGTATGCCCCCATCAGGGATAGGGAGGAAGGTTTCCTGGTGTGAAGTAGCCATATAGTTGTACTCTGTCCTTTCTTGGGGGAATTTTTTTAGGTAGGCTGTGAACCTACTGCTGCTACCACTGTTGCAACTGAAACAATGGTAGTTCAGTATTTGATTGGGGAAGACAACAGTCCAATATAAAGGACAAGAATGAGAAGAATGAGGTAATGTTTATCAATCAATATTAAGACTAATATAATATATGGGGAGAGCCAAATGACCACCAGGAGCTGGCGCAGTGGCAGGTTTAATGTAAGGTTTGAAGCCAAGGAATAACTTGCACAGGGATAAGCAATGTCAAATTGCAGCACTCCTAATTAGTAGATAGTGCCTGAAGTTTATCATTTTCATCATATTGATCCATGCCATTAGATAAAACATGGGGCAACTCATTGAGCGCCCCCTGTGTATTGTGAGATATGTTATCAGGCAAGAGGGGAATATTGGTTGCAAAAAGAAGTTAGTATGTAATATCCATCCTGAATTACCTTCAAATTCTTCTTTTCAGAGTTCTACTGATTCTGGTCTATTCTCACTGGAATTTTTCTGGGTCTTCTCATGCTAGTGACCACAATCTAAATATTATTATTAATGAAAATTTAAGTTTGGGTTATTATTTACCTAAATTAAATCTTGTAGCCAATCAGGAGAGTTGATTGATTATCCATAGATTAATCTAGCTTTTTGAGTGTAAAGTAAATGTTAGGAGTGCATGGCTTTGGATTTAAATTTCCTGTTCTCCTAGGAAGCTATGTTGTCCCTTCTGGCACTTGTCCTGGCAATGTGAGGATCAGTTGCTAATATCCCCAAGCTTTTTGAAGAGCACTTAGGGGATATTAGAGGGGCATATTAAAATCTTTAAAAATTGTACTGTAAATTCATAACCTAAACGTAAAAATGTGGGATTATCAAATCCTTGGTCTAAATTTCAAATCACTTTTGCAGGTAACTCAGCAGAGTGAAAATTAAAATATTTAATAAAATCAACCATTTAATTTGACTTTTTTGATTTATTTAAATTGTCAAATTTCAAATCCCTTGAGCAGATAACTCAACTAACAAAAGACAAAACACAGCAAACAAATGCGGGATACATGAATCAGAAATGCAGGATTCTAATGTATAATTTGAGATTTCCTGTATGTCAAACAAATCATAGACAACATGTGATAATTAACAAGTATGAAATTGCCGGATTGTCAAATCCAAGAACCAAATTTCAAATCAGAAATGAGGTGAATTTGGATTAAATATAATTTATGGATGTCTCAAAAAGGATGTCAAAGGATCTAGAGTGGATTTATACTAACTCTTTTAGGAATCATAGGCATTCTCAAAAATAACCACTTTTCCATTTTAGGGCAGCTAAAATTTAGATGCTTGATTACAATAGATTTTTTTAAAACGTTAATAATAAAATAGAATTATATATTACAATCTATTTTTATCACATTACCTTTTCCTTGGTGTGTTGATAGTTCATTTGCTGTTTATAATGTACCTTCATTTAATTGGATAGTTTTGCCTCCAGTTGCCTTGGCAATAGGAAATCAAGTTGCCCCCCTGAGACCAGCTGTGACGCAGAGGCAACTTGATTTCCTATTGCCAAGGCAACTGGAGGCAAAACTATCCAATTAAATGAAGGTACATTATAAACAGCAAATGAACTATCAACACACCAAGGAAAAGGCAACATGATAAAAATAGATTGTAATATATAATTATATTTTATTATTAGCGTTTTTTTTAAAATCTACTGTAATCAAGTACCCTTCATAGCAATACATGAATACATAATGTAGTAAACTGATGGTTTATCTTTCCCACCTCTCCTTCTTTCTTGAAAAGAAGTTTGTTTGGCCCCTGGCTATGCCAGGGGCAAAAATCTTTTAAAAATTTCTGTGTCATCAGGAGGGTAGCTCATATATGATTATATGGTTTGGTGGCTGCTATATTATTGATTTAGAGTGCAGAATGTTGCACCATTTCCAGTTTAGGCAATTTTACATTTCACTTAATTTCATGTCTAAACATGGTTGTTGAGATTGGATTTTTCATTTGATTTTATCCAGAGTGGAGCTTTTTTATTTGGGTTGATTTGTCCTAGTTTCTTATTGTACATTCAATTTGGATTTCAGTTCCTGCAATTAATATATGAGTTTACTAGTGGCACACAAAAGTAATTTGAAATTTGGTTCTTGGATTTGAAAATTCTGCAATTCCAAAAAACATTGTAGCTTAATGAAAATGATTGATGAATTTGAACACTTCAAATATGATTCCAGTTAATTCATTTTTTCCATAGGAAATATGCACTTTGACTTGAACTTTGCAAAGTATCTATGAGTTCTCAAATGTTTAAAAATCCAAATAAAAATACAAATAATTCAATTTAATTTAAAAAAGGCTATCCCGCAAAAGTGATTCAAAATTTGGACCAAGGATTTGAAAATCCCGCATTTTTACGTTCAGGTTCTGAATTTACAGTATTAAAAATTTAAAGAGCCAGAAGTTTTTTTTGATGTCTTGATTCCCCTGCCAAGATTCCCCATATTTTCTCCAAAGCTTTCCCAGCTACCCCATTTTTCCCCTTCTTAAATTATTATCAGCCCACATAAGCCTGTGTTATTTTACCTACCAAAGTGTTCAGTTAATAAATTATTAAAATAACTAATTTTTGACACTTCTTGAACTTGCTTCTTCATTTCTTCAGATAACCCATGAGATTACCCAATTCCTCTCAATGTGAGTCCTTTTGGTATAAATGATTGGTTTAGGTACTCCTGCTGCTGGTCTTGGGGCCTGTATTTTTTAGGGACGAGAGCAGACTCTAGTTCCTCTACTTCTCTCCACCATGTAGATAAATCTTGGCGCCGTCTGATACCTGGTGTATGATATATAGCTAATTACTTACTCAATAATCCTCCACTTACAGAGAAACAACATATACATATGGGGACTCCCAAGAGTCAGACTCCCAAAAGATTCCATCTGTTGGTGTTGGCCTTCCTTTTAAGCTACCTGGCAGCTTACTTCTTCTTAGAAGATTTAATTTCCTCTTGGGGAGATATAAATTACTTGGTGAGATATTCCACATGGGAATAGTCTCTGTCCCCATCAGCATGTTGGTTAAAGATTTGAACCCCTCTGCAGCCATACACCTGCTTGGTGTTATGTTTCATAGTGTATGGGTTCCTGACACAATCCCTTACATGCATCTTTGAAATTACAAAGGTTAAATTTAGTGGAGATAGTCTAAACTACATAACCTGAGAATATATGCCAATCAAGCCTCAATAAATTTATATTAAATTAATTGAATTTTTAACTAGTACCTAGCTCCATACATCCATATCAAATTTTATCTGTATAGGTTACCCAACTCTAGGATGAGTGGATAAAAAATTGAACAGAATAAGCAGTTGTTTAAGATCCTTTAATATGATCAATATATATAAAAGTGAGTCTATCTGTCTTTAATGTTGCCTTGAGTGGACTCAAGCTGTATGAGATTTGAATGAATTAATGTTTCTGTAAATTTTATTTTTAAAAGTGGATGAGCAAGCCAAAAGCTCAATTTTTCTCATTCTTACATTAATCCCTTACATGCATCTTTGAAAGCATGAAGGTTAAAATTTAGAGGAGTATGGTCAAAACTATATTGAACTGAGAATATATGGCATTCAAACTCAAAAATTCTATTTAATTGCCTGATTTTTGAAACAGTAGCTAACCACATACAGCTGTTGAAACAACATGGTCAATCCCTGGAAAGTTTATAAGGTAGCAGGTTTGTGACCCACAATCTAACTTCCCAGTGACCTGCAGCCAAACAAGGAAGTAGACTTGAATTCCCAGAATCAGCAACATGAACAAACAATGTTCCTATATGGTGGATGACTCAATTTAGCACTTGACTCATCACAAGTATCAAGCCACCTCCTTAACCATCCAATTGAGTGATCTCCATAATCATGTTCCTACTATCCTGATTCACAAGAACTATATAACTTATATCTCTCAATAAAGAATATTATCTAGTCTTCTATTTTTCTCATTTGTAACTCTGCTAAAATAGAACAGTTACAACATAGAAATATCAAAGAGGTTTATCTGTATATATTACCTGACTCTAGAATGGGTGGATTAGGATTAGAAAATAAGCTTCAATTGTTTAATATCCTTTTTTATTATTAAATGTTTAAACTCTGCTGAGGACTAGATTAACCAATGAAAAGAGAGCATAATCATTTTAAAAATATTGAATTAAAAAGATACATAAATGCTAGTTTAAGTAAAGGATGGTTGGCTTAGACATTTTGAATTTATCATTCCAAAGTGAAGTAATAGAAAACTCCACTTGAATGCATCACACAATTCAAGTGGCTACATCTTGTTTCAGAGTAAACCTTACTTGAAACAGCTACATCCCAAAAGAGCATCAATGAAGTAAGCAGAAAATGATAAAATTATGACTTCATATAAAACTTTCATGAAACTCAGAGTATCTAGATGAATTATTTACCTAATTATAATTGTAAGAAATTTATACTGACTTTGTTCTACCCTTTTAATCTTGGCAGTTTGCCAAGCCATCAATTGGAGAAGCCTCTGATACATTACCAGCAGGCTTAATTGATCTGAGAAGCCTTAGTATTATAGATTTGGATCACTCATTGCAAGAACAACCAGGAATAAAACGACCTTCCAATTATGACTGGTTCCTAATTGGCTAGAGTTATTACAGAATATTCTGGAAAAAGGCCGGGTTGAAGAGCATGATTTTCTCTGAGGATCCAAAAAGGTTGTGATCAATTTGCACTGGTAACCTGCTAGTGGCACTGCAAATTCCTTCTGGGAAGGTATCTTGTGAAAAAATTACTATATGCTAAGAATAGTGTGCCAATTAGCGCCACCACCGCCAACATGCTAATGGATCACACATGTTTAGTTTACAACAACTGCCCTGTGCAAGATACTACTATATTGAATCCCATGCCATTGCATGGATGCCTGACTCTAGGGTTAATGATGGCAGTCTGGGGATGGAAAGACGACCAAGCAAGAGTTAGATGCACCAGATGATCTTATCCTGAAAAGAGAGCGCAAGCTCTATAAAAGCCCTTCAATTAGTCTAATGGAAGGCAGACAAAAATACAAAGATCCTACTGTAGAGCCTTTTCACAGTAGAAGAAGATATCCAAGTCCAAAGACCATAGTCAGTTCTTGAAGATCTAACCAAGCCGCCAGGCTTAGAGCCTCTTGGAATTTGCCTCCCTTGACATTGCTAGCCGTTGCACTGCCAAGGAACCCACAGACATTGCCAATAATGCTTGTCTTCATACAAGCAAATCTTCCTACAAATGACACATATATCCCAAATACTTAATAAAGCAAATTGTAACCAGACCGCCAGGTCTGAGGGCAGAAGCAAAAGTTCTGACAACAATCAAAATGGTACTAAATATGATATCTCTAGCTACTCTAGACAATGAGATATATAGTTAAGTGCTGGAATCAGGCTTGCGTCATAATCAAAGGCATAGACTCAATTTGATTCAGATAAATCCACTCTAAAAGCACATAAAACTAAAAACAACATAGCTCTGTGAATACTAAGTCAATCTTAATGTCCAATAGCTTAATTTAAAGCTACATATCAGCTCTACATTTTGTGTAGATTTAATAAATAAAATTTAGATTTTAAAATTATTCTTTTGGCTTTAATGAACTTAATAGTAAAACTCTATTTATTTAGATTTATTTTCTGTCTATACTTGGAGTATGCATTCTTTATTTTAAATAAATATAATTGAAATTACTTTTAAGAAATCACTTTAAACAAATTACATTAAACATATTATAGGCAATACCAGCTTAAAAATAAAATATATAGTATTGAATTTATTTATTAAATTCAACTTTATATCCATCCTTAGATAGGGCAACCACCTAGTAATATATTAAAGACAGGAAAATACTCACAGTAGTTTTCAGAGCTATGATGTTAAGCAACAAAACTAATATTTAAGAAAAACAACTGAGATTTAAATAAAAACAGCTCATATTTAACCAAAATTAAAGCTAATTGATTTTTATACCTTGATAATAGATCTAGATTCACCTCTATTTTGTTTTCATCTAGGTTGTTTTTGCTTAAATCTCAGCTTTTCTGATTAATTTCATAGCTCTGCAAACTACTGTGATTATGATCTATTTTTAAACATAGGTGATTTTGCAAATAGTTTACTTTTTTATGATATTTTTAGCTCTGTCTAAAGATACAACTGTACACAAAAGAAAGTATAAGTTTAAAGGAACAGCAAATATGAAAATACTTTAATATTTCCATTTTAATTGACATTTGGCACTGACAAGGCCCACCTTTTTGGTTTTTTGTACACTGTTTAAATTGTTAAATTAGGGCTACTGAACAAATTTTTCTGACCAATGTGATCCTCATTGGCACATTAATATTAGACAATCTAGCAACCAAACTGTAAGAATTATTTATTCTTGCTATTGCTTTAGATCTTTGCCTCATCTCTTGGTTAATTACCCCTTCATCCCCTTTCAAGATAGTTCCCTTCAGATGTGATTAATTATCATACCATCCTAACATTTTTGACAATCTCCCTATATTTATAATTACCTTTTATTCAGCTTCAGGCCCTATCTCAAACTTGGTTGCTGTTATTTGATTTATTTTTTGGGCCTCCTGAAGTTTTAATCTTCATTTTGCATGTTTTTCTTATATTCATTTATTTTACTTCTTTTTTAGACCAGCCACATATTACAGATACTTTATATTGATCCCACTAAGTAAGATGTAAGTATTATTACCCTTAGGCTTGCCCCTATTTTTTACCTATCAGCAACTCCAACTCTTTAAACAAATTAAGGTTGGATTAATTAGCTCAGGTTGGCTCAATATTCATATTTCAGGCCTATCCCTTAATACCCCTTAACTTTATTGAAATCCTGGGATCTTGCTTCCATGTACTACCACTTAGCCAGCCAATGTTTGCTTCTGCTTCCAGATCAACTATTACTTGCCCCTACACTAAGCACTAGATAATTTTTACCAATAATAATCAGCAATATAAAGCACTTGCATCCCCAGATAAATAATCTCATAAGAAATCAAGTTCCCGCCACTTTATCATTCTCATTTCTTAATTGGTGAATAAATACCTCTGGATTACAATATCAGTGATAATATGAGATTGATTGGCTTGAACTTTTATAAGGTCCTTTTTTTATCAGGCTTGGCTTCCTTCTCTATGGTCACAGTTAACTTAGTATTAAGTTCTATTGTTTAGTTCATGATTCCTTTTGATATTGTATTATCCAAGCTAATCAGCTTTTATAATGATGGTTATTCCTTGATGCCTGACTGATTTAACCCTATGATTGACTCTGCTAAGTACCCTTATCTGGAAGGATGTTTTTAAACAAATATACTTTTCTAAAGGCTGTTATATATTTTATTTTCTTAAAGATAATAACTTGATTCAGTACCCACCCTAATACTTACAAGATACTCAGAGTATTTATCCTATTAATTTATCAATCCTTAACCACCTTCTTGTGTTAGGCTGACATTGATATCATTGGCTTTAAAGTATTGATCTAATATCATCTCCAAATGAACATATGACTTTACATCAAATGACCTTATGCAGCTAAAGATTACATAAATAGCTTGTACATATTGTAATTCTCAACTCATCTGGTGGATGCCAATTAAACCTACAGCTGTGGGAGGGGTAGAAAAGCTTTCTATATATCCAAATTTTAAAGGAAGCTCCCATAAAGAGTTTTCTGAAACTCTAGCTATACCTTCACCTTTTCAATATTTCTTGTAGTCATAAAAGGTATTGTTGCATTGTTCTTGGTTGTTAAACTAGTCAAAACTGTCAAGTTAGACTTTATGGTTAATTAGGATTTAGAATAATACATCAGGTAGGACTTTTGCATGGATTTATGATAGTGCATGAGATTGACTAGTTAAGTTTAAGATCTAAATCAATTGCTCTTTAACAGTATATTTTGAGGAAGTAAGGCATAGATTATGGATCCTCATCTGAGTCAGTGAATTCTTGGAGGAATCATGGCTCAGTCAATATCATAAATTCCTTATACTGTAGATTCAGAGCCTAATGGGAAAAATGCAGGATTGTCAAATTCTTTTGTGTAAACTCACCAACTTACTGGAATATTTTTCATCTTTTTATATAAAAAAGTAAGTTGTTCTGGGATTTAAATTACTCCATTAAGTTGGTGAGTTCATGCAAAATAATTTAACAATCCTACATTTTTACTTTTAGGTTCTAAATTTACAGTAAGCCTGTGGAATAAAAGATAATTAATCTTTTATATTCCATTGATCATCAAGAAAACTTTGAACTGTTTTATCATTTATTATACCATTTCAGCTATGAACTATGAGAATGTTAAAACAGAAAAATGGCCTTTAAGCATGCCACAGGATTAAAAGACTGTTGCTGAATTTCAGATGGAGGTTTTGAAAAAGATGGATCCAATAATAATAGTTGTTTTATTGATTTTATGCTGAATGAGAATAATAAAGACAATCCAAGAGATAGCAATGAAGATGCTTATCAGGATAGTAATGAAGAAGATGGAACCAATACTGATATGGAGGATCAAAGTGAAAAAGCATCACAGATAGCCTTGAAAGTCCTTATACTGGAAGATTTTTTTGGAAGCCCTGTCAAATTTACATAGAAGGGAGTTTCATATCTCATATTTTTTGTTGGAAGATGCAGAAAGAGCTACAAGTTTTCTTGGTCTGCTTATCCATACAATTGCAAAATGTGGATAAAGCATAAGGAATTCTATGAAAAATAGTATTTTGAGTTACTCATGCAAAAATAAGCTCTATGAAACTAGATGAAGATCTTTTTAAAGCAAGGCTGCATACCTGGCTACTGTGGAAGTTGATTTCCACATATATGGTTGAGGATAATGATTTTGTGAAATTATCCTTAATGGTGTAATTTCCTATGATACTAAGATTAAAGCAATTAATTCTAAGACTGTGAGAGCTGAGATTAAGAATCACCTGGATGTTTGCCAGAAGAGAGTAGTCAAATTGCTTCAAGAGCAGTCAGATATTTATTTATCAACTGATGGATGGACTTCAAAAAATGTTAATAGCTTTCTTAGAGTGGTTACACATTTTTTTGCTAACTAAAGGACTTAGTGAGATTGCACTTGAAATGGATGTTTTACTGGGTCAACACACAGGAAATAATCAAAAAAATCTTTAATTGAGACAATAGATAGCTTAAAATTAGCATCTAAAGTTAAATATATTGTTACAAAATCTGGTAGAAATATTGTTACAATGATGGACTCTTTGAAAGACATGTCCACAGCCAGGCCATACTTCCATATATTCAGAGGATCATCTCACATTCCTTGCTTTGCTCACATTCCAAATTTAATTGTGCAGGCTGGTTTAACTTATGGAATAAAAGTTAAACCACTCAAGGAAAGTGAAGGGGATATCAAGAGTTCAAAAGCTCCACTTCTGATGGGATCTGCACTTCTTTAGAGCTTGAAATTCCCAGTGTGATCAAGTATTGGAGGGATACTTGAAACATTACATAAATTCACAACAAGAAAATTGGGTCCACTATTGCCATCTAGCCCAGTTATGTTATAACACTGCACATAATAGCTCAATTAGTATGTCTCCCTTCTTTTTTAACTTTGGGTTTGACTTGGAGTCTTTTCCCTCTGACCTCAAAGAATCAGCTTTCCCTCAAGCCAATGAAATAGCCAACAGAATGAAAAGAAGTACCCTCCAATCTTATTGAGTTCCTCACCATGGCCAGATCTGAATACAAGAAATATGCTGATCAAAGTTCATTGGAAAAGGAATGCTGTGGGGTCTTACGTCTACCTCAATGTCCATAACCTGAAGTTGAAGATTCCAAGCAAGAAACTGGGTCCCAAGAAGATTGGTCCTCTCAGAGTTCTGGAACACCTCTCAAGCCTGAACGATTGACTTGAGCTACCAGCTGGTTCCAGTGTACATGATGTATTCCACATGGATTTACTTACTCCCTCTGAGGCAACCCTGATGCTCTGGCAGGACGTAACCCCAACCTGCTTGTCTCAAACACCTTTGAATGGGAAGTAGAGGACATCATTGCACATCGTCTAGTCAAGGATAAAATGCAATACTTAGATCAAATGACTGAATTAATGGAGAGGAGTCAAATTCCTGGGAACCTGTGGAGAACCTCACCAACTGTGAACAGGTCTTGACCAGGTTTCATTCCCAAGGAGATTTTTCCCTAGGTGAGGGTAGTGTCAGGAATGTTTTTGCAATCCTTCCTGACAACAACAATGCAATCTTTATCAATCAAGGTGTAAAAAAATTCTTCTCCTAATTTGGACTGTTCCCCATGTCCTAGAAATGGTTTATTAGTATGTAATATCAAGTCTAAATTACCTTTGAATGCCTGTGAATCAAGCCCAGAGCCCATTTCCTTGGCCAACACGGGGATCAAACCCAGGGTCCTCTTGCTTATTGTTGGATCACACAGACAACATTAGTATTTCAAATTCAAACTTACTTTTTTCCACATCTGCAAGATAGCTGCCTGCAGCCAATCAGAGGATGCAACAGGGGCCAGGGGAGCTTTAGAAATTGATTTGCTTCAAACTATGATAATGTTTAGGAAAGAGCTGTTAAGCTCCGTGCTTGATTATAATCAAGTGAATAATTGATTATCCTCTTCTGGTGTTGCAGTTGCACACCAGAAGCCCCCAAGCTGTTGAGCCTCAACAGCTGGGATAAATGACACCTAGCTGTTTGGAGAAGGCTCAGCAGGGGCAATGAAAATTATTTTGAAATAATCTTTTTTAAATTTAAGTCAAAGCTCCCCTTTCCAAGTTTCCTTCCCCCAATTTCCCCAATAAGTCTTTCCCCAATTCCCCTTAAAACTACAGTTTAAACAGCTATTGACAGTCTATAAAAAAGGCTCCATTTGTCAGGGTGTTTGATTGTTCAGTTAATAAAGTCAATTTCCTTACCTAGTTGATTTATCTTTTTGCCTGCTCCAGTCCCTGAAATCAAACACCAGCTGATGCTACCCAAGTCTTCTCAATGGGGACCATTTGGGTATAAATGGTTGGTTTGGTTGCTCCTTGTCAGTTCTTTTCTGCAAGCATATCTTTTGGAACCCAGAGCTTATTCTGGTTCATCTCCTCCTAGCTACCTAGACAAGTCATGGCGCCAAGTGATACCAGGTGTATGGCACACCACCACTCCATTGTCACAGAGAATCCCCCCATCACAGAGGAACCACAGGTCATGGGGGCCAGTCTTGCCTGCTCCTTCCTTATTTCATCCCTTGGCTTCTGTTTTCCTTCTCAGTTATCTGGGAGCTTACTTCATGTTGGGAAAGTTTAATCCCCTTTTGGGTCAATACCGTCTGATTGAAGAATTGTTCCATATGGGGATGATCTCCGTTCCAATTGGTTCTCTGATCACAGGGCTGAACCCATCCATGACCATACACCT